>JZLH01S0612633.1:27189-49750 GCA_001188425.1 Eucidaris tribuloides
TTATTTTGTACATGCTTCTGTGAAAACACACATTCAATTATCATGAACCAATGAAAAGTGACAATTCAGTAAATTAATACTATGTAACATATGGGGAGCTGCTTGTATGTGACATCACACAATTAAAACTTTGAAAGTTTATAACTCCGCTATTCTTTAGTGGATTATCGCCAAACTTTCATTAAAGGTTAGTGACATGATTGGGAACACTTCAAAGTGCCTCAAGAACCAAATGAGTTGAAATATATACCAACTATACATCAGCTGGAGTGGATCTCCCAGCTGGAAGGATTTGTCTCTAATTTGTTTACTTAAGGAGAATCAAGCATGAACATACTAGTATTTTAATTCTATCGGGGCACGATAATAATAGGACCCATAGAGAGCCACACAGTAGGTTTGCCTGCCATGAGGGATATTGACATTAGTTATTTTAGACGAGTCAATGACTTTGACTACAAGATTTTCAGCCCAAGTTGAGGACTACCCCCAATCATGTCATTTACCTTTAATATGTCTCTCTCATTATTCTGCTTTTATTGACACCAACTTGACGTCAGGGTGGACCTTGCCTTTGATGTTCAACATGTAGCAATATCATGCACTGAACAATTTTATGTTTACTTATATATACTTGACAGTACCTGTCGAAGGCACAGCGACAATTATTGTCGTGTAGATAGACTTGAACCATGGGTGACCTTACTGCTGAACAAGTTCAGACTTTGACTCAATTAGAGTGTCAGGATGAAACCATAATAAAATCTGTAATTTCATTTGGGGGGGGGGGGGGGCGGTTAGCGGGGATTTACAAGGCAGACTGGTAGCATCCATACCCGTACCAGGGTCCCAAATTCTGGACCTGTACGCTTACCTGTACCCATGTTGTCGTACCCATACCCATACCCACTAGTCCTTCCCTGTACCCACAGGTCCATACCCATAGTCTTGCACATGTACATGTACCCGTACCCATACCCATTACCCAAGGTGTTGTACATAGTGTAAACATAAAATTGATTATCCTGTTTTTAATAATGAAATTTAATTCACTTTTCAGCTTTTTATTCTGATACACACTTGTGTAAATTTGTAAACTATTTCCAGTGAAATTACATGTACCAAAGTACATGTAATGGTATGCTTGTGTTTGTTATGACAAAACATTTTATTAATGTTGTTCCTATCAAGAGTGAACTGTTAATGCTCATAGTTGGTAGTGATGACAATTTGGAACAAGTTAGGACTGCCTTGTATAGCCAGGTGGGGGCTGGTTTTTTTTTATGAATCGCTTAAGATAAGTACCCATGGTCTCCTACCTGTACCCGTAGGTCCACCTGGCGTACCCATGGCACTGTACCTGTATCCATGGCAACCACGCCCGTTAACCCGTACCCATGACTGGACCCACATTACAAGTTTGTCACAAGGTGACAAGTTGTACAACACACAATTACATCAGAAAAAGAGCATAAAATTAAAATAACATAAAGCAGAACTTGTTCATATAAACATATAAACCATATAACTATGTCGAAAATCATGTTATGTGTTGTTATGGTGATAATGGTGTATCACATGTACTGCATGGTGTGATAACAGGATTCTATCATATGTTATGTTTTAATATCAGAACTTAATTCTTTCCAGCTCTCAGGTATTTGATGAATGAGTGAGTGTGTGGTGTGTGTGTGGTGTGTGTGTGGTGTGTGTGTGTGTGTGTGTGTGTGTGTGTGGTGTGTGTGTGTGTGTGTGTGTGTGTGTGTGTGTGTGTGTGTGTGTGTGTGTGTGTGGTGGTTGTGTGGTGTGTGTCTGTATGTTTGGGAGCATTGTTGAAATACACACATTGAACAGTCACACTCCTGCACCACAATAAACAGCTCTACACCTTCCCTTTACAGACAGACACACACCTCATCATCTAAAACAGAAATGATCCACACATTGTATGCACACATTCAGTAAATTTATAACCTCAAACATACCACACTATCTCAAATCTGACTGACCAGTCAATGAAAAATCTTGATCAAAATGACAGAAATAAACAAAAGGAAATACATCTGTGTGATTTTCAGTTTTTATTATGTGAATCTGTGAAAAATGTGTGAGATCAACTCAACAAACTTGTACATTGCACATGGCAAGGGGTATGAATTTCAGCACATCAAATCTTTTAGGGCAAGAAAATTTATGTATTCGGAAATTCAGATTCTGTACAGTATGTGTACTATCGACTGTGACTTTCATTTAATACATTATAAAATGCAGGCACTATAAAAACAAACATCAACACCAATAAAACTAATCCAATCACACGAATGAAAGTAAAATGTATAAGCTATTTTTAAAAAAATAAATAAATTACACTAAGTAACTTAAATCAGGGTCTGACATGTCATTTTTGTCTAATGCCATACTCTATAATTTGGCCTCTAATCAGGTGACTGCTGGCAAGAGTTTAAGATTGACCAAATTTGACTGAGCACCCCATAACCTGTAACACTGCTACATGATCTTTGTTAGCAGCACGGACCTTTTGAAGACCCACATGCCATCCACGGCAAGTATTAAAACATCAAATAACACTTGGCACTGCTCTCTCAGCCTACTACTTAATTTTCACTCTATAATTCCTGTGCCAAAAGTGAAAATTGGTTAGCAGCCACCGTTTCTTTCTGGCTAACCTGGTAAGCAAAGTGTTAGGTCATTGTACACAAACAAATATTTCTATGTGGTTGATGAGGTCGACGGTTTTATACTGTCTTGAACAACATTATATATATTTTCTTTGAGTAGATACTAATTGTAATTGTAGTTGGATACTTTTAAAAAAACCTTCAAAACTAAATCAAATTGCCTGTATCCATTGTTTGGAATGAAGTTACCATGAAGACTGCAGGGGCAAGAAAAATAATCTGTGTTTGATATGATGACGGATCTCACCGCAACAAAATAGAGTGATGAAATTATCTTCAAATTTTGAGACTATACAAACATTGCTCACTGCATAGCACTGCAATAATGGAAGTATAATATATTTAGAATTGTCTTATTATTGCAACATCACTTTGCACGACACATTAATTGGTTATCCCCGTAACCGTGGATCACCATAGATTTTGTCAGAATTTTTTTTTTCTTCTTCTTCTTTATTCGTGTTTCTTTCTGGTAACTTTTTGTGCACGCGGTATCTCAAGAACGATGTTGGCAATAGTCTTGTAACTTAATAGTTATTTCCCATGTCAACACCTAGGCAAGGTAATCCTGTCTATGTCAATAAACATCTGTGATGTCATCTATGATGTCATAAGTAAAAAGTTAGAGTTAACCTATATTTGCAATATCTCAGGCCTTAACCCTAATAGACCCGGGCTATTTCCAGTCTAGTCATCCGGGGGGGCGGGTGGGGGGGGGGGCAGTTATGGCCCCCCTTCATGCCTCGGCCGTAGATCGCGCGATCGCCACACAAATTTGCATGCACATACAGCTGGATGTAATCTATAAGACTGTAGTTATATTTTCCAAAAATACACATTTTTATTTTTAAATAATTATGCAAATTTATGCATGAAATCATATTTTTGTCTATAACTCACTTAAAATAGCTTGTTGAATGCTAAGTTTTGGTAAAAATATTCTTATTCAATTATTCAACTATCTCCCCAAAATTGGCAAATGAGAATGAATTTCTTATGTATTTTATTGTTTTGTGAATTTCTTATGCATTTCTATGTTTTTTCGACCTTTTGTTTTTTATTTAATTTTCAATGAACTTTGTCAGGGACACATTTGCGATCATTAACAGCATAAAGTTAATCCATTTCAACCAGTAAAAGTAAAAATAATCATACATTTATAATTTTGGCTGAAAACACAATTTGTATTGATTTTGCAAACAAAATCACATTTTTGAGCAGTTTTGGAGATGACATGCATGTACAAAAATTTGTGCAGCGTCATAACGGTACGTCCGATTTTCGCAAAAATGGTCTTAAATGATGCGCGAGACTTCAAAGTAAAAAGTCAGAAAACAGCGCAGTCACACAATTACGCGCGGCGGAATAATCGCAAAATTTGTCGAGGGGAGGGGCCATCATGCCCCCCCTCCCGGGCATATTAGAGTTAAGTTGAATAAAACAACCAAATTTCGCAGAGGTCAAGTTGAGGTCAAGCTTCATCTGCTGGACCTAACCACGTGCGCGTCTCCATGGGCGTCTACGAACGCATCAAAATTTCAAAATGCTCCAAATGACTTTTTATCAACAGTACTATGTTTAAAGTCATTTGGAGCATTATTGTGCGTGCGCGTACGTGCACGGTTAATTCAAATTCTTAAATTAGTCATTACTCTCTAGAATTGACATTAACCCTTACTTTATATTGCTTATTATGATGTGTAGATAAGATTTCAGGCATCACTTTACATGCCAAATTGTTGTGTCGTCATCTATAACGTCATAAATAAAAATCGTATTTTGTCCATATGTCATGAATGGAGTCAAATACATGTAAGATAACCAAACTTGGAACACAGTAACTTCAGGTCAAAGGTCGTCACTGGTGCTAATCATAAGCGTGTACACGTCACGATGAACGCATACGCTCACGTCAAATTTTAGAGTCATGTTTGATAGAGAATTAAAGGTGAAAGGGGATAGCTTTGAACAAGCAATGACAAGTCATAATCTCTTTATAATTACATCTAATGTTCGGAGCAAATACACGGATCACCAATTTGTCTCAGTGACGAATTAAAGTCTAGTTTTTCCAGTGTTTTCATACATTGATACAATGTACAGTACATAAAATAATATTGTATCATATTTATATAATATTGAATGCACTTAAGTGGCATACGATATATATTCATAGTGATAAATGCAATATTCATGATATACCATGAAAAAAATCCAGTATTACTGTATTATTACACAGACTAAACATACAAATTTCAGCAAAAGTGTAAGAATCCATTGTAATACTTGCAATTATATCAATAAATGCACAAAAAGACATAGCTCTTGCTGTTCACTCATGCACTCTATTGCTCTCTTCACGCACACTTCATTGTGCAAAAGTAATGTGCAGTGTTGTTTTGGGCTCGCGCTAATGCAGTGTTGCAAAATTGGCGTCAGTGTTTAATATGGTAACAATATTGTACGCGTATTCTCCATTGATCCGTATATAAAACACGTAGGATAGGTAATAAGCTAACAATATTGCATGCCATCAAGCTACATGTAAGCCCTAAAAGGGGAATAAATACAAGGTTTCATCGTGTTGAAAAGGCAGTTTGTATGTGTAATATTATACATAATACTGGACAGGGGTGTAATATAACATTTGGTGGACTTCCGAGGGAGTTTTATTTTCTCGAGAGATTATATTTTCCCGAAGCGCGTAGCGCTGAGAGAAAATATTGTCTCGAGGGAAAATAAAATCCCGAGGCATACACCAAATGTGATATTACATGTACAACCATTTCCAGTCTATATCTGTTATGTTAAATGGTCTCTATAGATGCAGAATTATTGATAATTTCACACACACTTCAATTTCCGCTTCGAGCTTTTCAGTGATATTGTTATGATCGATCAGACTTGTTGCCCCGCAAGAGTATCAATGCGCGAGCGCAAGACGGTTTCCTGCAGCAGCTTCAGCTAAAATAGGTTTACGCGTTTAATCTAGTGTCCATCTTCGTGATGTATTTTTAGGGTTTTAGTACCCAAACACCCAAAATGTTAGCAGAAAACTTAATTATCAAAATGAAAGTTTAGTAGTGTCGTTTCAGCGGCCGTGTGATCTACATGTCGTTGTTGTACGAATGCCATGGCCTGGCCTAGTAGCGGCACCGACCGGAACGGTGGCATCGTCCTTGGGCCTCGCCGGGGTTTATGCCCGTGCCCAACCGATCTGACCAGTAGCACGGCGCTAGGCGCCTATAGGTACGCAAGTAACTGTCAGTCGCCAATGTTAGGCATCGCTGTGGGTGTAACTGACCGGCGTAACAGTCACCTAACGTAGTCGTAGGCTAGCCTAGATCTAACCGGCGTGTTTCTGGGCATAACCTAATTTATAAACAGTAAGATCTAACAGGACAGTTAGATCGAGGTAGATCTACTTACCGAAGTTTTCAATCATTCTGGATTTCTGCTGAATCAAGAATCACGGCTGTAATTAAGTTAGCAGTCGTTAGACTAACCAGTTTTAGTGTACCGTTACAACACTTAGATCTGCCCGATATAGGACAGGTCAGGGGTCAGGTCCATCCAGCTAGCCGCCAGGAACCGTAGATAATGTTGACTCAAAACAACTTGAAATGATCTGATGTGTGTTCATAAACACGTCCATTCGAGTACGCTAAAGTACCGCGGCGCGGCGGCGAGCTAGCTAGCTGCCATTGACGACGATATGCATTATGCATGCTGCCTGCATGCAGCTAGCAGCGCTGAGATCGATCGTAAACACGTCGTGGGCAGCGATATTTGAGTGTGCATAATCAGTACAAGCGTACTTTACATTTTCTATGCTAATCTCGTTGCACGTAAATCGAGATGCGCGCTCAAGTTATCCCTGGGATCGATCGTGTTTTAAAATGAAAGTAGTTCCGTTTTGACCTTGTGACATGTGTCAGGCTTTTCGTGGATTTCTTTTCTAAAAAGATTAATAAATCGAATTTTTAATGTAAAACAAATGAAAAGAATAACGAACCCACATACGCTCATTAACTATTTCATTAGTGAATTTTCAACTTTACGTCCTTTTAATATTTTACCAGAAAGATCACTGATAATTGAAGAATAACTCAGTGTTACCGTTCGAGCCTAGGCAATATAATATATTGCATATGCTATATACCCTATTGACTGGCCAAGGTGATTGTCGGTCAAACATCAAAATTATGATCCTTGTCAAGTTGATCACGTGATGTGCTCTGCACCAATCATTTATCTGTATCTATCTATGCTGGACTAGACCTTGGTCTTGGAGTTGGACTAGCTGTACGGCTATATTTTGTCTTTAAGCCTACAGGGCTAGGCCTAGCTTCTGCAGGCCTAACGTTAGATTCCCGCACAGGCGGAGACGTCACAGAGTCTGAGTGGCATTTTTCTGACACGCACAAGCTCATTTTTCTTTTGTGTCCCTCTGGTACACGGGAGTAATGTTTAGGACTACTCTCACTTTTATGTCCAGATACACTCATGATGTGCCTAGCCTCAAAACCGTGTTCATCCAATGTTGTTATAGCCGTTGCTCTAAGGCAGTGGTTAGTGTAGATTTTAGACGTTTTAGCTTCAATGCTAATGGTTTTTATTTTGTTCCCCAAAGTGTTTTTGCCAACAACCTGGTGATCGTACCATGGAAAGTCTTGTATCAGACCTTCTTCCGCTTCGTTAACATTGTCCTTACATAGGCATACTATTGGTACACTAGATTTTGGTCGCTGACAAAAATGGGCAATGTCAGGGTTCAAGTGGGACATATATTCACAAAATGACTTAACTGGGCAATTTTCATCATTTGTTTCGTACATGCGGCCACACTGGCTCCTTGAATCATCATTTTTCTCTCCCCTATGATTTTTAGTCAGTTAGTCTCGTGCAAGTTATACGTACCTTCTGTCGCAAGAATCTGTAGCAATTTCAAAATCAGTCTTCTTAAAATCTTTGATATTTTCCCTTCCTCTGTTGCAGAGATGTAACATTGTGTTTATAAACACAGTGTCCTGCAGACCTCTAACAGTTAGGGGTAGGACGATCCAAAACTGGCGAAGACACAATTTTGTCAAAGTCTTCTTTGCTGATGGGTTCCTTGTGTGTAATTACACCCATTCTTACAGTTTTCAGCTTATGTAGGACTGCAGCAAAAATGTCATTTGCATGCTTAAACCCTCCGCTGTTTACAATGTCCATTGATTTTGTTTTGAGAAAGTGTCTCTGTAGGCCGTAGCGTATCGTGATCATAGACCTTTTCGCGTACAGTTCACCGTTCTTTCGCCGCAACTCTGCGTAGAACCGATGTAGGCATTCACATAGGTCCTGCTTGGTGTAGTACTTCTCCACTTGTTCGATGTCAATTGCCCTTACTCTACAGTAAGAACTGAATACGTCTAATGCTTGTTTTAGAACATGTTTAGTGGATTTGGAATCCTTATCCTCCAAAAGGCTATCGTGCTCGTTATCATTCATTAAGACAAAACGGGCCTCCATTTTGAAGTGCAAATCCAAACTTTTGCGGGCCAAATTACGTGTGTACGTACTGACTGTAATAGGCCCTATATATCGATCAAGACCGCCATTATCGATAGTAATCGTCTGCTCGTCACAGTTACCGTAGTCCCACACCCTTATATTCGTGTAATTGTTGGTGTTTGGACTGTAAGAGGGCGGCAGATGTTCGAAAAATATATTCATTTCACCAGCTGGGAAAATATAATGAGCTGTTAAAATATAACATTTACGGTCCTAGCAAAGCGTATCATGTGATGAGCTGTGGACCAATCACATCTTTGTAACTGTATTAGCCATCTAATATATTGTATTATACAGGTACACATATTGCCTTTGTAGATGTGTACTACACCACTTGACATCCCTGAGGGCTGAGGGAATTATAGTTTCCCAAACATTGCTGATTCAAAACATAGCCCCTATAAGCCTTGAGTTGACGAGAAAGAATGAATCAGTCCATCATTTAAAACACTCAATTTGTCATGTTTTCTATTTTAAAAAAAAGGAAAATAAGATAAAATTTTTCATCTTTTCTTGATTTTCCCCATTCTATCTCACAAATGTTTTTTTTTAAACATAATTTCTTTTGTTTTTTATTCAAATTATATTGGACTCCTATTTCAGATCTCTTTAAGATATTTAGCATGATTTCAAGGAAGAGTACCACATATTTTAGCATTTCTAAGGTGAAGTTTACCCTACAAGCCAAGCCGATGGGGAATTCGCGACCCCCCCCCCTCAAGATTTGGAAGTAAAAAAAAAGAATGAGCCAAAAACATGCATCAAAATGCAAAAAGCTCTCGCCGTGGTAGGGGGGACAACCCACTCCCGCCACTGCAAAAAAAGACCACTTCACCCATAAAAAGTGGTATGTGTATTCAGCCCACATGACCCAGGAAGTGTGTGGACTGGGAAATCTATCAAACATCCTTCAAACATGCATAAAAAATCTAGTATGATCATCACTAAAAATATAACATGATTTATTATCAATTACAGTACATGTATAATCAAACTGGAAGGAAATATTTGTCAATCTTTTATAAATACATTTATTTATGTAAATTATAAGTATATTGCCGGTTAAAAACATGTATTCATAAGGAAGAAATGTTTCCAAGATAGGCTAAAAATTGACTGGCAAACGACCAGTTTTTCGAGGAGAGTTAGTAACCAGTTTGGAAATAACCAAAATATGGCATCTCTTACTACAACTTACACCGTTGATCAAAAGTCCTCATGTACTGAAGTTTGAATAGTTCGGCTGGTAGATCATGGTCCCACTCACCCTTCATGATCATTAGCGCCCCCATGCGGCCAATCTCATCACAGGACTTGGCTCCCCGACCCGTCATCCCCACAACTGCCCCGAGTCGTGGTGTTATCATGTCACAGTACAGACGATCCGTAGGGGTGTGAGCACTGACGCAGCAAGATGTCACAAATGATACTGGATTTAAACCTAGAGGAGGGATTGTATTAAAAAAAAATGCCAATAACATACCATACTTGAATAAGTTCATAATCCCATCACCACTTTAGTTGTGAGCGAGTTTGCCAGAAATGGCAATCACAATTACAACCCCTGTCCCCCGAAATCTGGAAATCTGAAGAACTCTATCTTGCGATGCTGATGTTTGTTCATGATATGACATGAACATTTCATGTATGGGTGGTGACATGACATAAACAAAGCAACAATGATATCTCTGAAGACAAGATTTTGTTCATGACTTGCAGTCATACCCTGAAATAAAATAGCTCATTGAGTGAAAAACGTTAAATCATTAATAATGAAAAGATTCACATAAAGTTTAACCTCCCACAAAAGCCATGGGGCTGAAAAGTCCTTCGCGAAAATAAGGGCTGATGAAATTAAAATACAATACACTGCCATAACGATGCTCACTGAATTCAAATGTTACACAGCAGTTAAACTAGTCTGACTTCCAGACCTGATTTCTATATAATCTAGTAAAACTGAATATCTGCTGATCAAAATATACAAGGTCAAAAACTCACACCAATGTACTTGGACAATTGTTAAGCAATCGTTTCTACCGTTGGACTCTACCAAATTCAAAATCAGTTGATTTAAGATAGACTTTTATTATCATTACCAAAGTGTAGTTAAGTACTTGCATGTTCAAACGGTGTGTTGAAAGTATGAGATCCATACATCACAAACTTGTTGTTTTATGAGAAAAAACTAATAACGATATGCTACCAGAATATTGTGTTTTCTGTGAGTTTAAATTTTGCTCAAATTGCAGATCATGGTTATGTGTACGTTCGCACGACCAGCACAGCACACTGATTTGTTAAACGGCTAAACTCCATGCGACCTTCGGCTTACCGGACAATTTTGGAACTAATGGAACATGTCCGTCACTTGCAAAATTTGAAGTTTAACGGTCCAGATTTTCAACAAAACTACATACTCTACCCGAAGGATTTATGACAGGTTTTTATATTAATCTTCACATTGTAAACAATTTGAGCTGTTTGCATTCAATTTGATGTTTTCTGGCGTGCAAATCCCGAACTCTATCTTTAAAACTACATCCAGTGTCTGAACAAAATACAACTTGAGGATCAGAATAATTTCAAAAGGTTTTTTGTTTATATTTCAAAAACTTTATCAATCAATTCAAAATGTTGACCATTGTATTTGTGTGTAGTTTTCTTTTATAGCTGGATCAAATCAGATTAATCTGTGTAAAAAGAGGTTTGGTGTACATGTGCAAATCAAAGCACAAATCTTTGACTCAATCTAATATCTGACCCCAACCTGTATGCAACATGTCCAATATGCAGTAGGACTGGTGACACAATCTCCCATGTTTTCCTGCATCATTTCTGACCGATAATAGGAATAAAGGCTCAAAACGTATTTAGCAAATGAAGAGTGGGACACATCAGTAATGACCATCATCTGTGCCCTCAGGGTGTGATCATATTGATAGCAAGATTGGTTTATTATTACGTCAAAGAATTTGAAAGAAACATAACTTACCTGGTACCATAGCTTGATAAAATGTTTAGGACCTGTGTTAAGTCATGTTTCTTCTCCCCTGACTTCGGACCATCTCGGCAGTATCTTGTAGATTTTGAAGACGAAGACAACTCCATTCCAGCCTATTTTCAAGATAATATTTTCCTGCAAGGCAATGAATGATAGAATAAATGAACATCCAATCTACTTTTAAGCGCAAGGTAAGTTAATATAGCTCCTACTAATCAAGACATTTCTACTCTAAATATCTAAACTAAACACAACAAAAAGTAACTACCCCTTTTTTCAAATACTTAACTTTAAAAGAACGGTGTTGAGCACAATAATTTCGTGGATGGATGTTCCTGCACTAATTGAGTAGAAAATGTGATTTGCGCTCGTTCAAGTCATGCATGAGATGAGTACATATTAAAGGCCAAAAATCACTTTTCAAAAGTCACAAGATCATTTGTGCGTTTTTTTTATGCCAGGTATTTTGACAATTCCTGTTTCTGCTCGGTGAAATGATTAATCCTATTATGTAATACATTATCATCGAAAATCGTTGTGATCCTCTATACCTCCTTGACACTTTTGAATATTTTACGCTTCAGTGAGGCAAGCAATTTAAAAATATACCCTTTCTCGATTTTGAAATTGTAAAATCGCCATTAAATTTACTGCAAAATTTAAATCGAATTTTTAGCAAACATTATCTTTACGGTGTTGTACACATAAGGAGGTTGTAACCATGACATGGTTGAGTGCGGCACCACATCTTATAAATAAAGAGAAAAACTGTCATTATTTACATTTTTTTGCATAAGAGGATGACCTCATGTGACTTGTTGAAAAGTGGCATTTTCACCTTTAATGCATGCTCATTCATGCAGGACCCAACAGACAATCACTTTTCACACAGAAGCTTAGTTCAATGGAGTGTAGGAACACTCTTTGCCACATTATTTTGCCAAAACTTTGTTTTGTTAAAAAGTTATGGTATGCATTGTGAAAAGGGGGGTAGGGTGTGACTTTTTTTGTTGTGTTTATAAGCCCACATAGGGACTTAATGGGATTTTGAATTCAAGCCAATTGTGTTTAACTCCTTATTTGCCACATTTTTAAAGTAAACTTCAGGTTCACTTCAGGTTTTTTTACATAGTTTTTGCACAATAGGCACACACTTGCGTTTACATAGAAGGTACAAAGTACAAATGACTTGCTGGTCCCAGGAGAAGGGAATTCATTGAGTAAGCTGACTAAAATGAACTAATAAATTTGTGCTCATTGTTCTCATTGCATTCATTGACCTGTGCAAATTGGCGAACTAAGCAAGACAATGGTTAAGTGACCATCAATCGTGTCACAACGTCACAAGTAGTAGTGTCATAAAATGCCCTATGAAATATTACAATCGTATTGATGCAGTGGTGAGGAGCATTAGCAACCTCCTAATTATCCTTGGTTTGCTCTGTTGAGGTAATATAATTTCACAGCTATTTTTCTACACTAAAAGCATACAAATATCTGAAATCTAAGTGCCTTTTGAGTTAGGTTTTGCAGTTTGTGTTTGCAGTTTAACCCTAATCAGGCTGGGCTTTTTTGGCTATGCTATATCGGTGGGGGGGGGGGGCGATTCCGCCACCCCCGCTGAGATCTCGGCCGTCAGATCGCGCGAATTCGGCGCCGAAAATCGCACAGCACGGGCTTACGCATACGTATCTACAAGACTGTATAGTTAATTACCAGGAATAATCTTCATACAATTTAAATTATGCTAATTTTAATGGGCGGTTAAAATCATAGTTAAGCTTAATACTAATTTAAAGTCCAAATTACCTTAATCTTTTGTGTCTGGACCCTTCTTTTAGCATTCTAGGCAAGTTACTTTGAAAAAAATCCGGAATCAAAATTATTTCTTATGTATTTTATGTCTTTTCATATTTCTGTAATGTATTTCTTTTGTTTTTTCAACCTTTTGTTTCTCTATTGTTTTTGTGGATGAAATTTGTCGGTGGAGCACTTTTGGGTCATAACACGCACAAAATTAATTATTTCAACCAATACAAGTAAAAAATAATTTCATACATTTATGAATTTTGTTGGCTGAAAACACAATTTGGTGTATTGAAAATGTACACAAATCACGTTAGCGATTTTGGCGCCGGCGTGACATGCAAGTACAAATGTTACGTAACTTGGAACCCGTTACCCCGACTGTCCCAAATTTCGGTCTCAAAAGATAGCCGACATTCGAGAGAATAAGTCATTGAAAGCGTGCAACTGTTTTTCTTCGGCGCGTCGCGGACATTTTGCGCGGAAACGTCTAGGGGGGGGGCGGGATTCGCCCCCCCCAGCCTTTTTAGGGTTTAACTTCTATGGTTTCCTAGCATGCTCAAAATTCACAAAATTCACATGGATTATTCATAAGAAATTTGCAACCCTATGACGCAATAGTGAGCCACCCCTGATATGCTGTGATGCTTGTATTAAAGTGATAGGCTAACATTGTGAAGCTTCAATTTAAAAAATTGTCAACTTTGATATCTGAGCTACATAGTAGTGTTCAAAGGACAAATAACACACCCTAAGAATACAAAGTTGGGAAGTTACACTGCCATATGCAAGTTATACCATAAATAAACAATAAAACTCAGGGCGAGTTTATGTAACAGTTAACAGCGATATCCTATGGAGGAAATGGCAAATGAATCTGGTCAACTATACGATTTTCACTTTTTAAAGCACTAAAAATTCATTTTGAAATACAATTTTTCGCGGGCTTCATTTTTAAGACCCCATCAAAGACACTGGTAGCATGGGGAATCATGTGGCTCAGATTTTTTTTAACTGTGGTAAATGTTACCAAACCTTTAAAGCACTGTATAACAATGTTTCCAGTTTAAAAATCTGAGCTACATGATTCCCCATGCTACTAGTGTCTTTGATACAGTCTAAAAATGAAGCCCCTGAAAAAGTTTCAGTGTAAAAAACAATCATTAAGTGCTTTAAAAAATGAAAAATCATTGAGAGACCATTCTAGCTTTTCTTCCATAGACTGCTCTTGTGTGCGCAGAATTTCCTATTGCCCGCTAGAAAATTAATGTGCCAATTTGTATCTGCACATATTGTACTAGTGACAGCATACTGTCCAAACTTTTATGTTCTGAGGTGTTTATTTGTCCATTCAAACACTGTCAGATATGTCAGATAGCAAAGTTCGAAAATTGTTTAACGGGTCTTTCACACTGTTATATAGTGTCTTAAGTAGGAAAGGGCATAATGAATCAAAGAATTCAACTAACTATGGTAAGCCAGATCTCATGAGATGTGAACAACGTAAGGATGGAAAACATCACATTAAATACATTACAGGGTTGTAGATGAGGTCTCTATAAACTGGTATCAGGACTGAAACAGCAATCTGCCACTATCAGTTCACAAAACTATTCAGGAGGCCTGAATTATTGGTTACAATATGACAAACTGGCTTACCATTAGGGTACTTAATTGGTGGTAAAATGTAGCATTCTTTCGTTGACACGGAGCAAACAATACTTGGCATGTTGGTCATCTTTCTCGCATCCTCCTCCGTGAGCTCCACTTTCACCACCAATGTTTGAGATGGGTACAACTTGATTTTC
The DNA here is from genome assembly GCA_001188425.1 of Eucidaris tribuloides. Taxonomy (NCBI): domain Eukaryota; kingdom Metazoa; phylum Echinodermata; class Echinoidea; order Cidaroida; family Cidaridae; genus Eucidaris; species Eucidaris tribuloides. The sequence continues at coordinate 42,063 of JZLH01S0612633.1, forward strand.
ACGTCCTTGGGCAGAAGCTGGTGGAAGTTAGTGAAAGCACCTGTGCACAGTAGAACACGTCTCGCCTGTATCTCTCGTCCAGTCTCTGACAAGATCCTCATGTACTTATCTCCAGTTGACAAAGAGTCCTCAGTTACTTTGACAGCAACTTCTGGAATTATGGTACATCCCTGTGCTTCTGCTATGCGTTGTTCGGCAGCGACCAATTTGCGAGGACTGATATGCCCTGAACTCCTTGGAGTCCAGATACAGGTATATTCGCAGTGTTCCTCCATCAGTAGGTATGGAAACATGGAGAGTACATCTTTACAGCTCAAAACGTGCAGGTCAATCCCCATATTCACGGCATTTTGCCTTATGCACCGTCCTCCAAGAGAACCCTCTTCGCATATATGCAGATGGCCAACTTCTTGGTAAAATTTTATGCCTGTACAAATATACAATAGGTAAAATACAACTGTGATTCTATACAATTTGCATGGACTACAATGAAGATTCAAGTGTAACCTCCAAAGGTGATGCAGAATAGTAAATCACTTCAATTCATATATTGCTTAGAATTCGATCAGAACCAGTTTTCCTTACATCCTTTTGTCACAAACCCAAAGCAGTATCTTCTGTCTAAATATTGAATTTGTTGTAATTTTCTCCATGTCCTAATATAAAGTATACAGTTTTAATACCCATTAATATACCAGATACCAGATACACTGATGTTTCTTTTGTTTACATATATGTTTGTGTGTACATAGGTTTAAATATACATTTTTATCTGTTTGTTGATGTTACGGCTATTGTACTTGTATTTTTGTCAAATGTTACCGTTTGTAAGGGAACTGAGTCTGACAAGACCCAACAGGGCTTTATTTTTTGTTTCCCTCTTTTCAATTTTCTGAAATTTAAATATCACATTGTACATTATGTTCTTACTTTAACCCTATTTTAACTGGGCTATTTCAGACCAGGTTTTTACTCGGGGGGGGGGGGGTCAATTTGACCCTCCCCTTCAGATTTCGGCCGCCGATCACGCGATCGCCACGAAAATTTGCATGCGCATAGAGCCGGACGTAAACTGCACGACTGTACAGTAAAATTTTCACAAATTTTTTTTTTTCTACTTTTTAAGTAATTATGCAAATAAGTGCATGAAATTATGTTTTCGCCTATAACTCACTTACAATAGCTATTGGAATACTAATTTTTGGTGAAAATATTCATTCTGACATATCCCACAATTATCTACAAAAAAATTTGCCGAATCAGAATTAATTTCTTATGTATTTTATTGTTTTTCTGAATTTCTTATGTATTTCTTTGTTTTTTCGACCTTTTGTTTTCTATTGTTTTTCGATGAAATTTATTGGGGACCCTTTTGCAATCATAAATAGCATAAAATTAATTCATTTCAACCAGTAAAAGCAAAAATAATTTTTGGCTGAATATAATTTCCATTGGTTTTGTACACAAAATCATGTTTTTGAGCAATTTTGGGGTTGACATGCATGTATAAAAAGTTGCGTAGCGTCATAACGGTATGTCTGATTTTCGCGAAAACGGTCTCAAAAGCCTTCCAAAAGGAATGCCCGCAAGACTTGAAAGTAAAAAAGCATCAAGTTGAGCGACGCGGTCCAAAAAATTTTGGCGGCGGCACGGCAATGGTCGTGGCAAATTCGTGGGGGGGGGGTCAAAATTTGACGCCCCCCCCTCCACCGTTATAACCATAGGGGGGTTAATGGAGAAATGAAATTATTAATTATCTTATACCAAATTTATTAGACCTGTGTTTGTAACTGAAAGTGCACAAGCATCTAATCAATCGGAAAAGATGTAAATTCTAAGACCAAGCAAGAATATATATTCCTTCTAATACAGTAAAGGCCTATACTATTTCCATCAAAGCATCAGAAGTGGCCCCCATTCAAACATATAACAAATTGTTATAGTGTATTCCGCACCAGGAAATTTCTTACTGGATACAGTTTGACAGGTAAGTTATTGTGGAACAAAAAACTAGAAAAGAATGAAATTTATTACAATTTGTAAAAAAGAAAAATTGGTAATCTAATGTCTGGGGCAGCCAAATTAAAATTTAAAATGGCTTTATGAGTCAAAAAAAGGCCCCCAAAACATACCTGTACACCATCAGCCTGGTAAACCATCTTTATTAAAAACACACAATTAACATGCAAAACATAAGGCTCTCCAAAACAAATGAGATGTACGCTAGCATTTAGTTGAATATACAGACAATGTATTTCCATGTGTTAATCTAAAAAATTTTGCGAAATATTAAGTCACATCTGTTTTTTTGCACATGAACCACATACATGTACTTAATTTCTATGCAGACACATAAGTGTGCTTTGGTTTGGGGTACTAACACTTATAATGACTATCTATATTAGCAGAGTTCTTCGATCCTATTACATGTAGCAGCAATAAAAACATTGCCTGTGGCAAAGCAAGGAACATCAAAAGTTATTAAAAAGGAGACTCTTATAGAAAGAAAGACCATAAATATGACCATATACATAATCTACAGAGAAGCATTCATAAGCCGTACATATGAACTTGAATGTCATTCAACAGGCGCATATAACCTTTCCATAAAGCGAAGATTAGGGTGAAAACATCACCCCCACCCCAACCTCGGGGGACCTAATTTGCTTTCGTTGGCTGTCCGAAAAACGGGCTTTAGCTGTGACGTAAGAGACCGGGTCTTTCGTGGACATTGCGGGGCAACTTCCCGGTACGTAGCTCTAATGCGCTATCTGCTGGAAAGACCAACCCTGAACTTGTGTGGTTAACCTTATGAAAAATAAAAAGATAGGCCTAATACTTCTATCATCGTTTGCAATTTTAAATACCGTCTCAATTATTTTTCGCCAAACTTAATGTCTAACATCGTTCTACGAAATCAATTGTTTGGGAGGAAAAACGCTGAAAGAGGGGAAAGGAGCCGATCCTCTCCAAGGTTGTTACATTACCGGCTGTATTTTATTGGGCGGCTATTCTTGGAAGGTCAAGTGCTTCCCGAGTCCGGCCGGCCGCGGATTTGCACTTTTGACCATTATCAGACGAGACTTTACCTTCTTTACCATGGAAGAAATGCAAGTTGAATATTAATTAAAATCATTAACGAATATCAATACAAATAAGAAAAAAATTACGACCAATCAAGCCCTGCCGTAAACTCGTATCATCTTCCCAGACGAGCTTGGAAATATGAGTCGTGGCGGCGAATTCTGCTTGGGTTAGCCGATTCCAATGCGGCCGAGTAAACTGAGCAGTTTGGGCGGTAATAAGGGCCTGGCTTTAGCAGCTGGAGTTTAGCTTGGGGCTCCGGTACTTGGCAATGCCATGAGCTCGCCACCCCTCACGCGCCTTGGCCGGACGCGGCTGGGCCCTGGTTCTATGCAGATCCAAGTAAGCGCTGGCCGGGTTACATTACCTGCGCGTGCAAAGTTCAACAAAGCCAAAACAAAAGTAAGTTTAGAATTCTAAATTAGCACGCAGCAGTTTGACTTAGACCTCTTTTATGTCAGAGGAACAATTCTAGCTACCTCGCGGAACAATGGATTTCACTACAATAAAGTAACGTTCTGGAGTTGTTAGATTCTCGAACACAAATTTCCCTAAGTTCCAGGTTTTTGTTTCCGGGTTTGGTTTTCAAGCTATTCGCATGTAATGTGGGCCTAACATGCTCTCGGCGCACGAGACAGGGTTTGGGAGTTAAACCACACGAATTTTTTCCGGTAGATTGTCCCCATTTTCCGTGCCCACATTAATGACATAAATTAATGAGGCATCAGGAAATATGTTTTACCAGCGGAAAAAAGAGGACAAAATGTATGTCAGACAATTAACATTAAAACAAAATATTGGCCCGTTTTGAGACGTATGGAGCCTGAACACAGCACAGCTGCCTATTGAACTGTAATGTCGTATCGCAAGCCCGTCGCGTGAGCCTTGCGTGTAGCGTAATTACCAGGTGTGAACCGTCACAGCAAAAAAGGGCCCCCTTTCCTTGTAAGCCGGGTTATTCGGAGAATGGGAGAGGTCCAATTTATCCACGGGCAATTTATTGTCAATAAAACCCGAAAGCGCTGACCAGACACTTTCCAATGCGCAAATGTTATTAGCTGACATAAAAATGTTTTAGATAACATCATTAAATTCAATAAAGTAAAACTAATCTATTTGTTGAGATTTAATTTTTCCTATATTGATATATCTAAATCTTTAAGGAGCTCCGCTTGCCGTAAATTCGTGTGTATGGGAAATAAAATTGGTTAAAGAAAACACTGTTGCTTTCTTGAAAATATTTGCCAATGAAAAGCTAATTGTAATGGCCCCTTATTGACTTGTTTATGGAATCACATTACTTGTAACACAATGAACAGCATTGAACTTTAATTCCCCACCTGCCCTCTCCCTCCTCCCGCATTTTCAAAGTTGAAAAATTATGCCCATGACAGACCAGTGGCAGGTATCTGGAATAGTCAACAGTCTAAGCTGGCCACAAAAAAGAAAACACCATTTACTTAAAGCATACTGGAAGACCGATTCTGATTTCACTATAACACACATTTTTCCATCAGACCCAAACATAGTTTTAACTTGTAACTAGTCTCCAAAAGGGAATTAAAATAAAATTTAAATTCAGAATTTTAATATGACTGACATGGAAAATTTATCCAGCTTCTTTCTCTTCTCGATATCCCTTTGTTTTTTATTTTACTATTGGATAGTAGAATCTTCTGTTCCCATTGTTCAGCGGCCCAATACAATAGTCCCCCCCGAGTCATGCTCGCCGTTGGTAATGCGCCGCCCTGCTTACAAATCGTAGTGTGGATGAAAATATTTCCCCGCGTGGGCTTTCAGAATTTTCCACTCCGCCTAAAAAAGAATAAATGAATAAAGTAAACAAATGGGTTCATCCACCTGTCACCTCTTGGGATTGAATTTGAGGAAAATTTTGGAAATAAATACATTTTTTTTGGATTCACGAAATTAAATTTATATTTTGGTGATAACTATTTTTTTCCCTGGGTTGGAGGTAGGAAATTGGTTGACGCCAGAAAACAAATTCTATAGTGCCCATGACAATTATCCTTTTAAAATGAAACAGTACCTAAAACCAGCTCTCGTAGGCATTATATACTTTTTTTTTAGAACTATATGGTCAATATTGAAATTCAAGCTTACGTACGTCCGCGCCTATCTTTAGTCGCAAAAGTTCTGTTTAGTTCCCATATCTCACTAATTAAAAGAAAGGCTGTTAACCATAAATTATGTTCTTTGAGTTCTAGCGCGTTTTTTTCATGTCCCAAATCTTGGTTTCGGCCAAGTTTTTTAACAAAATTAATCTTGAGAGAATACAATCCATTTTTTGCATGGGCTGAAAAGAATAATGTTCATTGATTTTCAACTACTTATTGGAAACCAATAACGAGGTAAACCTAAAACAACCTGAAATTTTAAAAAATATGTAACTGTGCTTGCTCACCCGAAAAGCATGAAAATGGAACGGAAACTGCAAAAATTTAAAAACAAAATACCTGCCCGAATAAATTCAAAATACAAAAGTAAGTTGGTCCTTTACTCTAAACAGAAAAAATTGCCTGTTGGTAATTACATTGCTATGTTGCCCCTATAGATACTTAGTAAGACCAGTTTTTGCGCCTACAATTTGCTAAAAGCCTACTATCTTTACTACTTTTCAATACTGTTGGATAACCATGGGTTAACCGCATTGGTAAATGAAAGGGCATGAATGTAAAATGCAGCCTATTTTCAATATTAAACTAATGTGGGGGTTTGTCCAAGCCTTAACTAGCCAAAAAAATCATGGCGGACTAGCCAATATTCCCTAAAGTAAACTAAGTCCGCGCATGGCTAGGCCCATATTACTTTAACTGTCAGCACATAACAGTAGATGAAAGAATATTCAACTTTGGGAGGTAGCTCAGAATAGAATTTGTGGAATTTGTTCTACTAGTCCCCCGCCCGCCTGGGCTATTTAAAAGTTAAAGTGCGGGCCCCTGATTGTACAGAGTCCCAGTACATCTCACCACCCTAAAGACAATTTTTTCATTATACGGAAAAGTGTGTACTGAAATGGACATCGGCAAATAGGCCCAAATATAGCTGGTAGTTTTGGAATGACAAAATTGCAGCTGTACAAACTTGGTATGCCAATTCTCCCAGGTTCAAAGAATGCCCATATTTGTTTAAAAAAAAAAAAATAAGTTTCTTGGTTTTGGCGATTACCAGTATGTTGTAGATGACAGATGAAGAGGTGAAAATCAACCCAAAAAAACTTAAGTGGAGTTAAGCAACATTTGGGTAACATGTGACCTGTGCAAGTGGTTTTTAATGGGCCTATTCTGTACTAACGCCTCCCGTTGACATTACAACCAAAAACTATCCATGGGATTTTTAGATTCTATCTAACATTAAAAATGTGATGCCTGAAAGGATTAATTATCACCCTCATCGCTCGAGTTGGGTTTCCCTTGAGGCCGCCAATAAGGCCAAACCTCTCTTCCTTTTCTTGCTGTTGCCCATCGTTTGCCAGCAGCTGATCCACATAGCCCAGCACCGACACTGTCGTACATCATAATTGTTATAAAATGGATCAAAACATTCCTTTTTTCTTTACAAACTAAAAGCAAAAACTTTGGCCATTGAGGAGAAACATGTGATCCAATGTTTTTCCAGAGAATGTTAGATTATTTCCATTATCATTAATTAGTAAGCTGGGTATACCTCATACTCACCAAGTTTTTCTTTTCGTTAACTATTTTGCAACTAAAAATTACAAAGTTAACCAGCGCAGATTAGGTCCTGCTTTTGGGGAAGAATGGAAAATTAAATGCCACTTTTATTGCATTTGGAAATAATTACCTTAAATTTGGGCTCAATTTGCCTAAACCATTTAGTGAAAGTAAGCTTGTCCAATTTATAGGATTCGCTGTAAAAAAAAAATCAAAATTCTACTGATAAGTTCAAGCCGGTTTAGTACAACCTGATAAACAAAAAGGGATAGGCGCTGCGCAATAAAAGACAACCAAACACGCGAACCTCAACCAAGAGCAGCATACAATCAGAGAAGGAACAACCTATCCTACAAAGAAAAAGACAGTTTTGGGCCACTTCCCCCTATCAGTGTCCCTGTCAAGGTTTGGAGGCCGCCTGTTACTTGAGGTTTATTGTAGGCGTGGCGAATATGAATTTTCTAACAAAGAAAGACCTACTTTCAAACAACAGGTCAGCTTACTAGTACTCGCCAGTCTTTCTTAGCCAAAGAATTTCAAGGAAATCAATCCAATTTGCTTTGAAACAATGTTTCTGGCTTTTTACTGCTGTTTTCAAATCCTCGCGAATGCCACAGTAAGATCCTACCCAAGTGGATTCTAAGGCTCTGGTAAGTGTGCAGACCATGGGCAATTTGGAAAGGGTAAAACTTTGTTTCTTCTTTTGTCTGGTCCCATTCAAAAAAAAGGGAATCGGAAAACCACAGCAGACCACACAATAAGATCCCAATGATTAAATTTGGCCACTGTTCAAGTTTTCTGTTGAGTTTTCAAATGATGTTAGTGCTTGTTAGTGCAATTAATTCTATCAATCATAGTTTGTGGGTCATGAAAATTGGTTCAATTTCCTGCTTGCACCATTAAACCCAT
>JZLH01S0612656.1:45406-56192 GCA_001188425.1 Eucidaris tribuloides
CGACGATAGGAAGGCCGAAAAAAAGCAATAGCTCGATAGAACGCACAAAACTGCCAAACGAAGGAAACCGCATAGCGGGACGTCCAGCTGGCTATAACGGACGAAGCCGGCGGGCGGCGCCGGCCGGGCGTAGCAGTGGCTCGAGAAAGGCGACCATGGCTGGCCTCGGCCACGCCGGCGACACAGGATGGGGTGGATTCGCCCGCCAATGAAAATATAGGGGGGGCAACAATATTGATTTGCCCCACTATAATTTTGACAACTTGAAAAATTACTAATATGCAATGCAAATAATTTTTTAAAAAGCATTGGAGAGCACTATGAAACCATTAAACATGCATAAAAGTAGTATTTAGCATACAATTTTTGTTCAATTTTTCATCGCAGCAAAATTCTGCTATAGAATATAGCAGGCAAAGTGCGCCAAAATTTGTTGACATTTTTCACTTTGCCGCCTCCCCCCCCCCCACCCCGCCCCGCCCCCCCCCCCCCCCCCCCCCCCTCCCCAACAATTTGAAACGTGGATCAACGCCCCTTCTTTCCTTTTTCCAGTCAGGGAAAAGGAAAAGTCAGAGATTTTGACAAAAGTCCCTCTAATCAGGATATTTTGTTCGTCCATTGGTCCGGTTTTCTTGCCTTGTATCCATACCATGAACATGAGGTGAGACAGAGGAAGCACAAATCAGAAATAGGTGAAGATGATGATTCTGGAGGTTTTATCTTCCATCATGGAAAAATTTTTTAAGGGAATTTTTGTTTCTGTGAAATGCTGGGAACCCTATTTCATATCAAAGGACATTTCATACCTCCCTCCCTCCTCCCCCACACCTTTTCCCCAAGAGAATTTTTCAAGCTGTCTTACAATCTGTCCTTCGTTTGCTACATCATGTGACAACTGGTAAAGTTTACTCTCTGTCATCAATTTGTGGGAAGTTTTACTAGAAGACATACCCATATAATGATATTAGAGGTGAAAATATGCCCACATATTGGTGAATCTAGAAATCTTTATTGGGGGGGGGGGAGGCAATCCAACAAATTTAAAGAACAACACACAGCAGAGTTTGTAAAGAAAATAAGGACACCAAATAACTCAGATTATAGAGCTTATAACAAATTATCTTCAATCAACATAACAGTAGCATTACTAATATTCTGATAAAAGAAAACCGAGACTATTTCCAACTTGGCGATGTCAAATTTATTCATATATCTAGGTGTGGTATTGCTGAAAGGAGATCAAAACTCTTCCTGATGTCTTTATCTGATTCTTTTTATATTTTTAATGTCAGGTCATTAATTGATATAATGATTCTTGATTATTGTGTCAGTTGAGTTGACTGGTAGTTTCAGTCCCTGTATATACCAGCATCTATCTGCTTTTTATATTCTGTTTAAATATTGTTTTAACTAAGCACTTCCTTAAACTTGAAGGAGATAGCAGTTTCATTGATGAATAAACTACTGAGAACTACTGACTGAGCAACTGGTTTAAAAAAGAAAAGTCCCTTTTATGACCAAGAATTTTTGTGTTTCTTTGGAGAAGGGGGGGGGGGGGCGGTTGGAAGCTCTTTTGCCACTGATCAGATTGGGTCTCCTTGGGGACCTGCTACTGGTACGCTGGTAAACCAGTACTCTACAGGTAGTACACCATCACCACCTGTCCCAGGTTGGCGTCAGGAAGGGCATCTGGCTGTGAAAATTTTCTTACTCCACAAAAACCTCGCAATTAATGAATTGTGGTTAGAGCGAGATAAATCTGATTTGCCCCCCCCCCACCTCCTGAAGTCTGGGATTAAACCGGATTTAAAACCTGGATTACTACTACATAGCAAGTTTTGATGTTTAACCCATTTTCAATTATTTAATTTAGTGGCAGTGTGACCTCCCAGATGCTTTGATTTCTTGAATGGAGCACACAGCCCTCATTGCTAGGGGAAGTTGTAGGCTTATTTCAGACCCGCTGTTGTTTAACATAGTCATTAACGCTGGTGTAATGATGTTAGATTCATTTGGTTTAGTAACTCGTTGGGGATTAAATGCAAGACATCTCGGACAGGAGTCTGTTTACAATGCGTGTTATGTTACAGTCAAATCATCTCAACAGGTTAACTGTGATTGTATGTTAAAAAAAGCGTTCATGTCTGTTTCGCACAGCTGCGGCGATGAGATATCATGTGTCTAGTCTTCAAGGGGATAACCCTTAGTGGCTTAGTGGGTAAGGCTGGGGCTTGCCTATCCAGAGATTCCCGGTTCAAATCCTGCTGCAGCCAGCGTTTGTGTCCTTGAGTAAGACACAATTCGCATTACCTGTCTCCACCCAGGAGTATACATGGGTACCTGAGAGGACTGAGAAAGCCTAATGAATTAGCTCCTGAGCGTCTGACAGGCAGCAAGGCCAGGAATACTCCCCAGGGAGTGAGGTGGGGCATTATATTGTGTAGGTTTGACATGGATCCAATGATCAAGAGGTAATGTGTGAAGTCATGTTAGACAGCGTTTAAGCTCTGGTACAAGACTCTAAACCCTCACCTTTACCTTTTAACCTGGTGTTCAAGTTAAACCTGTTTTGCAAGATAGTCAATCATTTGCTCTGGTTGGCACTGACTTCTTTGATTGTAATTATTTGAAGGATAGGGACAGTTAATGAAGCATTCATTGTGCATCACATATGTTGTGGAATCGTTCCATGAATTGCCATCATTTTTTTCTCATCAACAGAACCCTGACATGGTCTGCAAAGAAATCGGCTTATGTCCTGGCATGGGTGGCTTAAAGGAACTGCTACAAAGGTTTAAGGACTTGGTATGTAAAACTCCAGTATTTTCCATTTTACTTTGGGCATTGAAGGTTACAATAGTAAGACTGTTCAGACGTGCAGTCATCATAAAATTTTGATTTACCTGCGTGTATCTGAGAAATTTGGGGATTTGACACCAATTTTGCTGCCAAGAAATATGCAGTACAAAGAGCCACAAATTGTCGTAACTGCTCCATTTCTGATAACATTTCATGTGGTGCAAAGATCCTTGTTATAATATGTTTGTTTTCCATGGAATTTTACGTAGAGACACTATATAGCATTGTGGAAGCACCATTTAAAAAAAAATTCAAACTTTGTTGTTTAAATGGACAAATAAACACCCTTGAACGCAAAACTTCAGACAGTTATGCTGTCACTCATAAATTATGTACAGATAAAATTGCTCTGCGAGGAAATCGGCCTCTGTCCTGGCATGGATGGCTTGAAGGAACAGCAACAAAGGTTTAAGGACTTGGTATGTAAATTCCAACTACTTTCCATTTTCCTTTTGGTCATTGTGGTTATAATTGTGAAAATGTTCAGGTATGCAATCATCATAAAATTTTAATTAACCTGCTTGTATCTGAAAAATATGCTATTCTATCACTAATGTATGTTTGCTGCTAAGTAATAGTCATCAGCAAGACCACAAAATTGTGGCAAAAATTACAAAAATTGTTGTATCTGCTCCTTTACCGATGATATTTCATGTGTTACAAAGTTTCATGTTATAAGTGTGTCCTCCATAGAATTCTACTAAGTAAAAATAATGTTAAAAAATGCCATTTTGTCTCTTTGTGTCTGCAGAAAAATAGAGCCGGCGATGATCTGTGCACTGACTGTAAAACTGCCTTCACTGATCTGGACTCCATGCTTACTAGTGCAGCTGTACAGGTAAGTTGGAATACCAGTGTGAACATACAGTTATTCATAGATATCTCTGTGGAATTCAACCTAACCAGCATTTTTGTTAAGTGGTGGATTCCATGGTTGTGGCTACTCTTTATTTTTTCTGTAATTTTAACAGTGCCCAGTTAGAGCACTTCACATATTCTTATACCCAGCCGTCCACATATTATGCAGCACTTATGATACTTGTTGATGTGCTCTTATAAACTCTCTTAGTGGAGACATAGTTGTATTTTTTTTCCTTCTGGTCACAATATTTGTACATCATTTTCAGAATATTGGCACTTTTCTTTGATTTTGACCAGATAAAGAAATTTCAACTCCAAATCAAGTGTAAAATCATGTGGCAAGTACAGTAGTATGTTTTAATTTTGAAAAGAAAAAACAGTTGAATGGAATGGGTTCATAAGTTTGTTGCAAAATGATATTTCACCCTTCTTTCTGTATGACAGTGTCTTACTAGCAATTGGACATTTTCACAACCTTTTCCGTTCTGTCGTTTACAAAACATTACACTAAGGGTCTGTTTTATGGTGATGGCATGGTAGTATTAATAGAAGAAAAGATGATCATTGTTGAAAGAATAAACCTTCATGTTTCAGGTACATCTCTCCATTCTGTTTTACACTTTTTGGCTTATTCAAAAAGGCAAAATCATTGTAAGCTAGCTTTGGTGTAGTAATATTTTTCACCGACAATGATCGTAAACTAATAATCTCTTCTTTTTTTTCTGACTATTTAATCACATTTTAGGAAGCAGTTATCCTAGAGCTCGATCAACTCTGTGCCAATCTTGGTGCATATGCCACAGGCTGTAAGACTCTGGTTGATACCTACACCAAGACCGTCATGGATTCCATTGCTGCAGCCCTAGTAAGTACAATTCCTGTTATTCTTAACTCTTAACGTGCCAAAGTCGCAGATCTACACCAAATAATACACATAAACTCCATGGAGGTTTAAATCCTCTGGCATGCTAAGAGTTAAAGGCAGGGATTCTTATTTGCACCCCTCCTGCAGCACAGCAAAACATCATTCATGCCTTTAGACTATTTATGAAGGACATGTCAGTGAAATCTGAAGATCAGTAATTACCTAGAATTGACAAATGCACCAAAAAGGTGTTATTTAGTGTGTGTTCCAATCACAGTGAAGTGTCTGAAGTGAATCACTTATTACAGTTAGTATTAGTAACTAGTTAGTATTAGTTACTAGTACTAGTTACTATTAGTTACAGTTAGTCTATGAATACTAATCTACATGAGACTAATATCATAAAATTTCTGATGTTCATAAATGCATGTCGTACACATTTGTAACCTTTAAATAAATTTCTCACACCATGCATTATGCATACACTGCACTGGTAAGAGAGATGTGCACTGCAAGGGTCTGAAACTAAATCTTGGACTTTCTGTCTGTAAGAGAAAATAATTCAAATCAATGCCTAATGGTTACTATAATTCCACAGGTCTCTAGCTCCTGTGTCTTGCTAAAAGTTACTAGATGGTACGTTCTTCTATATTCCAGTGCATTTACAGAATGTTAATTTTTAGGCATGCAAAAGATTGTGTTGTTGGTTTGCATATCACCTGGGCAGGAAATAAAATTTTATTTTTCAGGGCTACTTTCAAGCCCGGTTTCATGATTTTAGTATGTTATACATTGATACCTATGAGGAAAATTGAGATTTAATGGGGCTACTCTGTAAATTTGAGGAGCTAAATCGCCCTCAGCCCGTGCATATTTCCTATGCTGCACATCACAACTGTTATTGCTCAGATTTGATCCAGCGAAAGAAAGATACATAAAATCTAGGGTTCAAAATTTGGGATTTGTTTGTGGTTTATCTGGAAATACAAACAATGAGTCCTTCTTACATGGGCCATTTGGTCAGTTTGCACAAAACACAAAATATATTGAGTTACAAGTATGAGTAACATTTGTCAGGTGAGTGAAAGTAAAGCCCAAAGTTTTCTGCATAACGGATTTTCTGCGGAAATCGCGAAATTTGAGGTATAACATGGAAAATGGCATTTTGAATCAAAATGGAAAAAAAAATCATGCCTAAAAATTGCTCCCAAAATAAAATTATTAAATATTTATGGAATAAAACTAAACTACTTACCAAAAAGATGTCTAACAAAGCTAAAGAAATCATGTTTTACCTATAAACATGTTCCCAAGCCCGAGTCAAAACCCCCATGGCCCTAGTAAGCTTCATGTTATTTGTGATTTTTATTTATTTTTTTTAATTCAAGTTGGAAAATTGCAAAATTACATCGAGGAGAAAAATGGAATTAGGCACTTGTAAAATGGAATCTGACATTTGTAAAACGAAAAATTTGGGGCTTTAAAATAAAGTGACTGTATTTGGTAAGGTGTTTTGAACAGTTCCTTTCTGTGACATTTCCCGTTGAGAAAAGTACCTTTTGAAATTATATGCGTTCACTTTGCACCATCAGGCACCCGACACAGTCTGCACAGAAATTCACTTCTGCCCATCAACTTTACCAGTTTCACATGTAAGTTTTGGTGTGTCTGTCTGTCTGTCTGTTTTCTTTGTCTTCAGGAAAAATGTCTCAATAAACAAAAGAGGTGAAACATGCACCAATTTATACACTAGCCTAGAGGGTGCATTCAGGCTAGAAGGATTTTATCTTGAATATGTTTACTTGAGAACCCCCCCCCCCATTCATTTACCAGTATTGAATTAAAGATTTATCTTGAATATGTTTACTTGAGAAAAAAACCCCATTCATTTTAATACCAGTATTAAATTAAGGATTTATCTTGAATATGTTTACTTAGGAAAAAAAATTGTTTACCAGACCATAGTATGACCCTGATAGAAATTAAATCTATAGAAAGTAGCACAACAAATTTGTCTCTTGCAGCAATTTCTTATAGTAAATCTAGAATAAGGAGAAAATGTGTGCCTGTGAAATATTTGATTCTTGTTACAGTGTGTCCTAAATTGAGGACTGCTTTCACTCATGCTATTTTCGTGAACTGTTGCATAATATGTATACATCAGAATAGCAACCCAGCTTACATAGTGTATGTGTATGTAGACTGAATTGATTTGGTCAAATACACTGTTTGTAGTACATATGTTAAAACAGTTGGTCAAAATGTGTAAAACTATTTCAAGAAATAGGATAAATTACTCGACATATATTTGGGCAAATTTGCTAGTCAACCTTCAAAATTCTGTAATTCTCATATGAGTTACTATCCGATTCCCATAGCCAACACCAGTGTCGTCCCAATGCCAGGCGGCACGGGGCAGAGCTACCCTGCTATCAAAATCTTCCCCTGGTACTCCCGGTAATTTCAGCCTTGCCGCACAGCACAAATTTCTTAAGCAGGCCCCTGGAACCCCGGTCATGAGGTGCGATAGCTCCGCTCGCTTCACTCGCTACACTTCGCAATCACTTTTTACCCGCTTCTAAAATCACTCTGGTGACAACCATAGCCAACACTTTAATTGTTCCCAGTTTTTCAAAAGAATTATTGTCAAAATGTTGTTGCAGTCATAGTTTTATAAAGCAACTGTATTTATACTAAGTCCTTTTAATACTAGGAAATCTTATTAGCATACCTGTACTTGCAGCATTGTTATGCTAGTGTTCTATTTTAGAGTTCAATATGTTGGATAGAACAGAGGTCAGGAGTTAAGTAGGTAGAATCCTTCATCTTATAAAGATTTGAGTTCTCATCCGAGGTGCCGTAACTGAGGAATTATTGTGTAACTTGTGATTACAGAAAGTGTCATTTGCCCGATTTGCCCGAGTTATGCTTGGTGGGGACATGTGCACGGACTGCAAGGCTTTTGTTGGTGACATTGATGCGATGCTGCAGAACGTGTCTTTCCAGGTAAGTAATTTAACTCTTCAGATACTGAGTTTTTGATATGAGGACAATTTCCATAATGATCTTGAAAATTCATGCATTGATGTTCCTTTTCACAATTTAACCCATATCTGCCTATCACATTTTACTGTATAAACTCTCTACATGCTGGGCCATATGACAGACATTCAAGCAGACTACCAGATAAGCAAGCACTTTGCAGTCAAATAAGTGAACTGTCATGGACAAATTATGTATCAATGTATAGTGCAGATAATGTTTTGTAACATTAATATGCAATTCATCTATTCTGTCAACAACATTTGTCAATAAATTTATTCAAATGAAATGGACATGTATAACAAATTCTACGGGATTTTCCGTAGTTTGGCGATCGCAGCATTTAAAGCCCAAGTTTAGTTTTGGGGATTTTTTGTTATTTGAAAGCTTTATGCTCCAGAGTCATAACCCTGCAATAATAGATTCTGAATGTCTGTAGTTTTTTTTATTATTTAATGAAAAATCTCGTGTGAACACCCCCAAAATTTTACATTATAGCATCTTAACGGTTAAAAAGGATTTAAGGTTACATGTGTTATACCTCATCTGAAAGAGCAGACTCGGCTCTTTCAGATGAGGTATAACTCATATAACTTTTTTTTTTGTCTTTGATTTTTTTTTTTAAATTATGAAAAATGTCGGGGGGGGGGGGACCCCCCGACATTATTTGAACACATATTTTACATTACAGTCATCCAAAGGGTTTAAAAATGTTCATATGAGTAATACCTCATCTGAAAGAGCGCGAGTCTGCTGCTTTCAGAATGAGGTATAACACATGTAACCTTAAATCCTTTTACGCCTTAAGATGCTATAAGGTAAAAATTTTGGGGTGTTCACACGAGATTTTTCATTAAATAATTAAAAAAAAACATAGCAGACATTCAGAATTTATTATTGCAGGGTTTTATGACTTTGGGGCATAAAGATTTCAAATACAAAAATCCCATAAACTAAAAGCTTGGGCTTTAAGGCAATAGTTGTACATTTTTTGTTCATGTGTAATTTAAAAAATTAAATTTTTTGGGGGGGTTTTGTAAGTATTATAACAAATACATGACTGCTATGAACGGGGCAGCGTTAAAATTATACGACGCCAAGGTGAATGTCAAAACCACGAACTATGCCCGAAGCCGAAGCTGAGGGTCATAGTCATGGTTTTTGACATCAAACCGAGGGCCTATAATTTTAACAGTTCGCCCGAATATATAAGCAGTCAGTAATTTTGTTTATCTACGAATATAGTAGATTCTTCTCATTCGATTGTTGTTAAAAGTTTTCGCTGAAGCTGCATACAAGTTTTACGGCATGCATGCCTGGATTTCAACATGCGCGACCCGACAGGCAAATCTCTTTTACAACACGCTGTAAATACGTAGTTAATCAACGCGTTCACGTCGGACGCGTCGTACAGGGGGCGCAGCAGCACTACATTTTCCGGGCACAAGTCGATTGCCATGCCCCGTGGCACAGTTAATTATGACGTCATCCTTGTTAGAAAACAGGGCACAGCTATTTCAAATGACTCTTCTTTTGAACCAATCAGATGAGAGCTCTATATATGAGGTATAATAAGTATGACGTATTGTGTTTGTTTAGTAATGAATTTCTCAAGTTTGGTTAAACTAATTATTGTTCTGAAGGCCTGATTACATCTACACATATCAGTAAATGTCCACATGTTTTATTTGATCATTTCAGTGATAGTGAATGGGGATACCTCTGTGGTAATGCAGTAGTCCAAAGCCATACATTGTTTCTTGTAACAAATGAATTATACTGATTTTGCATTTTGATAATCTGCAAGAATGTCATGTTTGAAGAAACTTTACAAATTTCTATTTGTTGATTATATTTCCCTGTGTATACATTAGTATAAAGTATGAAGGGGTGGGGGGGGGGAGGGGTGGGCATGGAAGGGTTTTGATGATTTGCCTCCAGAATGGGTTGGGGATGCTTGCTCCCTTATCCTGAGGCTCCCTCCCCCCTTTCTTCATTTTTGACTATCAATCATGGATGATTTACAAAATAGTAATTATGGTTTATTTAGATTTCAGATTTCAGATCAGATTTCATGTTTTATTGTCCAAATGAAATGAAATTTAAATGAAAATGCTTCATATAAATCATGTTTCTTTTTCTTTTGTATTTTCAGCAAACGATCATCAAAGACCTTGATAGCATCTGTGATTCCCTTGGCCCATTGGCAACCCAGTGCAAGAGTCTTGTGAGCCAGTATGCTCCACTGATCTTTGAATTTCTTCCAACTATTTTGGTGAGTGATACCCACTTGATGCACATATAATTGTGTGATAATTCTGAAGATGCTGTTTTCGCTTGTTTGTTTTGTTTTGTTTATGTGGTTGGATATAATATGGCATTGTCTCTTTTATGATGAGTGTTATATTCCAATTTTGTTTTCAGACCATGTTTCTTCGGTCTTGGTGTCAGGCTAGAGGCTAAGACCGTAATGTTGAAAAACAGAATCTTCCTTTAGTTGGTTTGTGTGATTTCAGTCTCCAGACACATTGGATTGTGATAAATACATGTATACAAACTTGTTTTGATGAACATTTTAAAGCACTAGTTTACCTTAAAAAATAGATTACTTTTCTCTGTATCTTGAAATACATTCAAAGACAGCAAAGTCTATCTCATTCTAAATTCTTATTCCTTTTTGTGTGTGGGATCTTGGTCTGAGTTGTAATAAAATGTGTATACAGAATTATTTTGATGTACATTTTTAAAGCATTGTTTTACTTCACACACAAAAACACACACTTACTTTTTCTTTTTCTTTGTACCTGCCACACATTTCATAATATGTGCCCAAAAATCTGAAGAGCAAAAAGGGGGTTATTAGGGCCAAACTGTGGTGCCTTGATTGAGATAAGCAGAGTGTGGTAATGTTTGTTGTTGTTGAATGTATTTCCATGATACAAACTATTGTGTCATCAATAATAGTCCATTTCTGTATGTGAAAGTGTCCTTCAAGTAGGGATATGAATAGGTAAAGAATTGTATTTTCAATTCAATTAAGGGATTGTGCTGATTTTTGTTACTTGATATTCTGCAAGAATTCCATATTTGAAGCGACCTAACATATTTTGATTTTTCAAAACTGTTTTTCTTTAATTAATTACTTAATTAATTCATTCA
>JZLH01S0612662.1:0-27357 GCA_001188425.1 Eucidaris tribuloides
CAGAACATGCCTAGAATAAAATGCAATACGTGAATTATTGTCAGCTGACAAAAATTCGCACACGCAGTCTAATGGGGAAAACTGGAATGGTCACTGCATGATTTTCACCTTTTACAAGCAGAAATTTTGGACTGTAATTTTTTCCAGGGCTTCATTTTTAAAACTTATCTTGAGACACTGGTCGATGGCAAGAAAATAATGTCACGAAACTCGCATTTTTTTAAAACATCGGAAACCATTGTTATATGATGCCATTTAATCATACATCACTTCTATTTGAATTGCATACAATACAGCAGCACACTGATATGTTTCTGTCAAAAAATGTTATTCAGCATCATGGGGATGAAGCAGTATTTACTAGAGGCAGAAACAGTGAAGCTGGAATTTTACCGCCATGATGCACAGCAACTGATCCAATGTCTCAAATCAGGGGCGTTGATCCTGGGGTGGCAAGGGCGGGGGCAGTTGCCATCAACCAATGACAATATTGGGGGCAAACATTTATTGATTTGCTCCGCCCCCCTCCCCTCCATTATTTTGACAACTTGAAAAATTTGCAAACATTATGCAAGGGAATACATCTAAAAAGTAGTACAAGACACAACGAAATCAATTAAAGCTTGATTTTAAAAATACTTCTAAATAGGACCATTTCTATATTGCAAATTTTGGACATTTTTCTGACATATGCCGCCCCCCCCCCCCAAATCGCAAAAAATGGATTGACGCCGCCTCGGTCTCCAACGCAGTAACCAATCTGAAAATGGGCTCCACAGTTTTGTCTATGACTAGTCTCGATCTAATAGCTTATTCGAGCTATCTCGATATATATCCTTGTGTTTCATTCCAAAGCCATCATGTATTCTATTGTCTCCTGAGGTATCTGGCTGATTAACTAAGCACACAGCACCACACACACACACACCCACACCCAACCATCACCCAACGACACACACACACACGGGGCACACACACACACACAACACAACACTACACACACACACCCTTAACAGCAATTCGCTTACAAAAAGTTAAATAAAACACCACACAGACATTAACATCAGAGTGGAGCCTCTCAACTCATCATAAAAAAATTGTCAAAACTTTGATGTCTGAGCTTCGTAGTAGTACTTCAATGGACGCAATAAACACCACACCAGAATACAAAGTTTGGAAAGTTATATGCTGCAACTGGCAAGATATGCATAAATTAAAATTACCACTGTGGTGGAGTATTAAATAGCCTAGATCTGGCATATAGTATTCTTGGGAGGAAATGGGCCGAGCCTACAGTGAATTGCGAAAACACCGCAGAACTACCATCCCATTACACAATAACAGATTTACATTTCTATTCCAGCACTAAATAATCCATCATTTGAAATACATTATTTTTTGAGGGCTTCATTTTTAGACGCTTATCAAAGACGACACTTTTAGATGCATGGAGAATTATGTAGCTCAGCATTTCTAAAACTGTGGTGCATTGTTGACTCACGCCCCTACACACATGTGTCTTTAAAATATAACAAGAGAGCATACCAACCAGCCAGATTCGTACATAGCCACTACACAGGACATTTCATCAGACAATAGGCTCACAAAGTGGAAGGGGGGGGGGAGAGAAGCTAATAACCAGAAATATTTTGTTGCCGAGACTACATATGAAGAATTAGAATGACAGCAGTGTCGGTATCCATAACGAACATATGATACTGTCATGAGACTATTTCTATCCAGTATTCTCGTACCGGACACCATAATAAGTCACTCATACACAGCAAAAATTATAATTCATCACGATGGCACGAAGCACTCTTCCGCTAGCTCATATAAATTTATCACGCTACAAAGTATTCAACATGCAACCAATTACATTTTGTACTGTTGACCTTGGGAATCAAGGACAATTCATATACCAACATTGGTAGGTCAATAGTAACATTGTTGTTCTCTATGATAGCACTAAAATTTTTATATTTTGGTATTGATGTGTCATAATATAACAAAGTTGTCGTACTTTCCTATATTTATCCAATTATCATATTGTGTAGTATACTCGCTTAATTTGGTGGCTCAATCTTATGAGTGCTGTAAAGCTATGAAAAACTAGAGCTTCATCAACTTTACGTAAATGGTCTCATTTTCCTTCGCAGCTTTTGCTAGACGCAATATCTGACAGAGATGTAGATTTAATCTCGCTATTATATCACATTTTGAGATTTAAATGTATACCTGGGTTATGTATCGGTTAGCATCTTTATTTCCGTTTGTTCATATATTCTTGTGATATTTGATATTTTGATTAATAAAGATTAAATAAAATAAATAAGCACACAAGCCATCACAGCAGAAAACACACGACAGAAACAGACATAACCGACCCTCGACATTTGTAAGCAACGAGACTGACGGAATAAAGCATAATTGATCCTTTTTGTAAAGTTAATAATGGTTCACGCTACCCAGCCCTTACAACACAACCGTGACACGACAACACGCGCGCCGCGAGACACACACACACAGAAAACATTAAACTAGGAAATAAGACTATAATATGGCATACACTCGTAACTCTAGCTCTTTCGTCGTCACACACATATTTATCATCATTACCACCGATATCAATCAACTCATCCGACATCATTCCCAACATCACCATTATTTAATACTCATCAAATTTAGATATCACAATTTGGCACGCAAATTCAAAACTAACACAGATCACAAAATACGTGTTGGCAATTCATAACCCTCTTCTTGATTTTGTCTTAATTTAGTCAAAATCTTTCAAGCACTACAATGTCACATTTTGTTTATCATCTACATTTATCTATGCACTAATACTTGGTCCCTGAAATGTTTTTTTTTTTTTTTATTTTATATTTTTATTAAGTCAAATCATCGCAATTACAATATTTTACAAATAAAATTTATAATGCGATTCATGATAAAATAAAAATAAAAAGTGACAGGAAATAACTAACCTACGCACACACATACATACACAGCGCAAGTAATTTAAATCAAGTACAGGGATACCGTAGATCAGATACAGAGCACCAAGTATAGCGAGTGATAATAGAACTTCGCCCACCTACACCAAGAGGCAGCAGCCACCGAGAAGACAAACAGATTTAACAAATGACATTATCCCAACCAAGTATATCAGGATTCCAAGTCGAACAGGCTCAGTTATCTATCCTGTATTGACCACACTACACACGCCGTTCATCAGACTCAAAACATCAATTTATCCGAACAGCTGTTCCACTAGAGTTTACGTGTACATACCTGAACCAACACTCACACACAATGGAACAGACCAAAACACTTATTCTTGTATACACCAAACAAGCTGGAAATTCAATACATTCAGGACCAGTCTCACCCACCAACATTACAACGGCACCAAATACACAAACAGAAAATACAAAGCCTGTCTCGACCTCATCGGTAAACCCCATCTGGGGATTGATATATGTGCCTACAAATCCATAAAACGCATCGTTCGGCCCACAGCAAGCCCCCCACGATAGTGATAGCCGAAACAAGACTAAGTGAGCAAGCAATAAAATCCTGTGGCTAGTATACCATGTACAGTATATTTGAACACGGTGATCATTTGTAATTATAGCCAACATTGGTAACATTACTCTACTCAGTATTATTGAATTATTATCATTTCAGTATATAAAAGTAATATGATATGTGTAAAATAACATATGACTTCAAAAGGGATAAAGATACATGTAGGAATTACTGATTCATGCATTTTATATACCGAGGAGAATTTCACAAGCGCTAAACCAATAATTACATTAAAAATTCCTTTATAATTTAAATCAAAATCAAACTTCCATATCTTTTCTACATGTGCGGCAGGAGTTATTCTCTGTTTGGCTCCCAAAGAAAAATTATTTCTGAAATCTCCTCACATTTTTTATGTTCTACAATAAATCGTAAAGCAAATGATTTAAATGCAATAATATTTTGGTATGCATCTTTAACTTACAAAATAAAAACATAATACTTGACTAATAACATTAAATAAGTCACAAATCTATCCAGTTGGGCTGCCAAAAGTTTTTCAAAATTGTCATATTAAAAATTCTGGTCATATTTTTTGGATTAATAGGTCCAATAAACATTCCGCAGAATCGGGGAATAACTTTTTCACAGTCACAAATAAGTGGAACATTGTTTCATCAAATTTGTCAATCAAAAAATACAATCTAGGAGAACCCTTCTATTGATCCTTAGCACTACACACTATTAGTGCTGATATTTAACACCATATTGTCTGGATATATTATCAATGAATATTGAAAATGATTAAGCATAAGAAACCGGTCAAGTTGGGACTATTCTTGAGGCGCAGTAATGAGCTGCATGTTGTAACGATCTTATAGAGTAGATGTGCACTGTTCTTTTTACCAACAGATCTCTGAATATTCACTGCGTAGCTAAATACAATACTTTATATGTAGTCATTAAAATATATTCAATTAATAATCAGTTCAAATTGGAAAGCCATCGTATAATTAAAGTATAATCTGCAAAAATATTATTCGCATCTAATGATCTGCATATTATACTATCGTGAGTATCTTATCATCATGATACATCAAGAATAGTGTCTGCTACTCACCTATATCGATATTAATAGAAACCATTGTGTACTGCGCGTTAAACCTAAATTGGCATGTTGGCGATTAGTTCTAACCACATCTTTCAGGTATATGACTTCTTTATCAATCAACAAAAAGCTATCAAACACTTTATCCTGTCTAAGGGGGAAATACCAAATCAAGCAACTACATTCTTCGTATAATTTGTGGCCTGGAAGTGGTGGACTCATCTAATTAATAATCCAAACAAATAGTACATGATTCTAGGAGTCGGACGTACGGTTCCATTGTAAAGTCTACTGACAAAAAATGCCCAAAATTCTGAATAATAAAATACTATGTATTATACATTGGTATCTTGCACGACACGAACTGAGTGAGGGTTGAATGAAAACACAATATTAGAAATATAATGAATCCCAGACCAGTCACTAGTTGTCGAGACAAATTTAGCGAAAATAGCTGAAAATATGTTCTCAAAATCTCATTTAATTGTTCTTTTTTTCTTGAATATAATTTGTACCATAATTATCGAAGAAGCTGACGTTGAGAGAGTAATGCATTGCATATAGCTGTTGATAGAATTAACCCTTTTAGCACAATGACTTGAATAAATACACAATGTTCTCCGGGAATAGGGACAATGAGCAATATCATCCGCATAAGTATAGTTCACGTGATTCTTACAATGCTTAATTTTGCAACATATGAACCTTTTTTCATAGCTGAAGACAAATATACATACTATCTAATCTCATCTGAGTCAATTCAAATCATAATAGGTCGATGACGTGCCTAAAACACGGAACGTGAGAGATATCAGTGTGTCCATACCTTATTTAAGTAAATGTTTTAGGTTTCCACGTCACATGTCAAGATCATTTTTTTGATGCGTATAATGCCAGAAATATACTGTCTTATAAAGGGGTAACGATTTTACACGACCTCTTGTACATATCATTATTTATCGTTAGATATGTGATCTTCTACGTTACTCTGAATTACTTGATCTATCAGTGTTACCTACGACCACCCTGCTCACATTCCACAGAATGAGATTCATTAAACAAGACAAAATAAACACTTATTTATAGTCCTCTCAATAAAATATTTTTGTGGTATTTTTTAGGCTATTATAGAAAACAAAGATAAAAAAAGCATTACCTAAAAGTGTAAATTGGTGTTGGAACACGGTTCAATGGCGTGATTAAATATGACACTTATTTCTAGAAATATGATACCTACTTTCCAAATATACAGAGTTTCATCATTTTATGGTCCACCTCTCGCACACTCACTCTCTCGCTTTCTCTCCCTTTGCAAATGAACATATATATGTCATGGTAGTCGCTAATCTCTATTATACATTTTCGCTTATAATTCAATCACAAATAGATGCGACTCAAAGGATCTGAATGAGAAAAATTTTTAGTGTTATCTTATATAAGCTTCTCGAAATTATGGAAGATATGCCACATGAGAATTACGAGTTATATTTAAGGTAGCTAAAAATCTTCTATATATGATCACATCAATTTGTTGAACGCCAATCAACAAAAAGCATAATACTTTTTAAAGAAATACTTAAATACTGAGTGGTTTTTAACATCAATTTCTTTCGAAACAGAAGAACGTATTGCCCATAAATTTAGCCCACTAGATATGGTCAAACAGGAACTCGCATGATTTTAACAAAGAGATCTCATTCGAGAGGAATAGTCTACACAGATATCAATTATATAATGCATCACTGAGAATGTGCACATCATGCTCAGTAAATAAAAAAGACATACTTAAACTCTGTTTGGTGCTTTCAACTAATATCCCTTTAAAACTTCTTTCAGTGTCTGATCGAGAATTAAACATAAGTGGGTCTGTATGATTCTCTCTATACAATAAAAATAAATATGGTGGTCAAACAGAAAATGAGCATGAGGCGAGGCAGCAAGTCTCGACTAAGTATATATAATAGAAACCCCCTTGCCTAACACAAGGACTTCGTTTGGCAAAGTAAATTGTAAGTTCATTGCAAATTACAGGATATTCGCAATTAACAGTCTCCGAATATTATTCGCATACACAATAAACTTCGGTTTGTCGATGAACATACAAGGTCTTATCCAAATTGATAAATTTATCACAAATTGAATGGCTTTAAAGTCTGAACAAGAAAGTAATGACAACACCTATCATAAGGCCTTTGATATGTCAGTATAAACAATAGCACCAGAAATTTCTATTGGATTTGTATACTCAATAATACAAATAATTCAAGCGTAACACTTATTACCAATAATTTTCTACCTTTCAAAAACCAGATTGATTCCGAATGGATAAGCACTTGTATGAAAAGCGTTTTACACGATTAGCCAGCATTTAGCCAAAATCTTTATAGTCTACAGTCAATACTGTAATCCAGGACGATAATTCTGAATTTTCAAAGGGTCTTATCCTTGCTTAAGGGAGAAAGAGTAATAACTTCCGTTTCTTTGCGATAGAGACCACTTGCGGCCCTTTTGGCAAGGAAAAATTAAACGAGTTCATAACATTTTCACAAATAGTCAGTGCATAAAAACTAAATAAAATCAATTGGAGCCCATCAAAACCAGGGGTTTTATTTATTTTCATTGATTTAATTACGTGCAAATTTTCGCTGCTTTGGAATGAGGATTCTCTAAAATTTGCTTTTCATCTTCTGTTAATTTAGGAATTCTTTTTATCAAATAAAGTTTCATTAACGTCATTCTCGATTTGCTATACCATGGTTTCTTCGTCATATTAGAATATAATGGTATAGAAATTGTTTTTTCATTTCTTGTCAGGATTTTATTAGGATCCGAAATTAAATTTCCATGAGTAAATACGTGGACTCTTATAATATTTTTCTCTGCCAGGATCTATTTTCAAGATTAAAAAGTACTGTTGAATTTTTTCTACCTTCTTCTATACGCATCTTACTCTAAGGACCTATTAATTAAGCCCTTAGTTTTCAAAGTCATATATTTGTTGTCAGATTTGTCTTCATCTCTTCAAGCTTCTCACAAAAGGGAATCACTTCTGGAGGCATCATTAACTATTTGTAACTTGATTATATCTATATTCTTTGCGAGCTGGCTCTTTTTCTTTTTTCTCTCTTTCTTTTTCTGTAGAATCTCTATGCTGACTCATTTATAACAATTTTGCAAAGAGTCCCCATAATGTATAGGGATTACAATCAGAATTTTATGGATATGTTTAAATTCACGATATCTGTTTCCTTTTAATCAAATTAACAAAATCTGCATCATGTTGTAAATAATGCCAATTAAGTTTCGCAATAACCTTTTTACCTCTCAAAGGTTGATTATCATTAAGTGCAAAGAAACAATTGAATGGTCCGCCCTGAAATGTTAATAAATTGGATAATAAGGCTGTGTATACTTGTGACTAACTAAAAAAATACCATATTGCATGCAACAATAAAAGCACACCCTGCTATTACTCCTTATCACCAGTTCCTGTTAGCTGGTACAAGTCACTGTTTTCAGCAAATTTGAAATTGGTTTGAAGTTAGAAAGGGCTTGTTGCTAGAAATAATCTTTATCTTGTTAGTTGTACAGTACAGTAATATAACTCTCTGCTGTCTTCCTCCACAAAAAGTCAATGTCGGATTTCAATAAAGATGGTTATGACATTTTGTCTACTAATAATCTAGTTTTCACAGAACAGGGCTTGATACCAGAATTTCAACATCAAGTCTTTACTTAATGATAATCTGAAGTAACAGAACATAAAAGTAAAGGTACTGTGGGGCATGATTTCATGACATAAATGATTCCCTAGGGTATAAGATGGATGGAAATCCGCCCATCTGTTGAATTATCTACTTATTTTTTTCAGTGCTTTACTCTGGATTACCACACCGTCTTAAAGTTATTTTTGTATGTGCTTTAAAATGTTGAAAAACTCTTCGTGTATAAAATGTTTTCAGTGGTCTTATGCAACACTAAAGACATTAAAAAATATCAACTTCAACAATATTTCCACTTAATATCTTTCAATTTAGGTCCAAATGTTGTGCACCGATGCATCACCAGTACCATTACTATACAATTTTACTTCTAATGGCCACAAGAGGTACGGGGAGGCATCATAGTTTATTGATTAACAGCTTGGCTTCACGACCTAGGTCCGTGGTTCCAGTCAACACCATAGCGGTGGTGTCCTTGGGTAAGGCACTTTATCCCCTTTAACCTGTCCCTCGGACAGGACGTAAAGCCAGAGGTCCCGTGTTTGGACAGAAATACCTTAGCACGTAAAAGAACCCACACACTTCATCGAAAAGAGAAGGGTGAAAACCTTTCAACACTATCAACATTCTTCAGGCCCCTTATATGGCGCGCTGTATAGCTGCTGCCTTGCAAAGGATGATACATGATCCAATATAAGTGCTTTGGGCCGAATGGGAAAAAAGCACAATATAAGTAATAAAAATAATAATAATAAAAAGAGGTCAGAACACAATGTTGTATTCCAGTGTACTTGGTGGTGCACAGGGGTGTCGATCCATGTTTCAGATTGGGCGGGGGGGGGGGGGAGGGGGGGGGGGGGGGGGGGGAGGGGGGGGGGAGGGGGCAAAAATGAAAAAGTTGTCCAAAATTTCGGCATGCTCTGCGCGCCAAATTGTAATACAAAATTTTGCGTGCAATTCGCTCCCGAAAAAATGACAACTTTGAATGTGTAATGGTATTTTTATGCAATATGTAATGATTTTACAGTGGCTTTCCAATGCTTTTTTAAAACATATATTTGCATTGCATGTTATGAATTTTTCAAATTGCCATAATTACGGGGGGGGGGGGGGAATCGACATGTTTGCCCCAAAAATATTTTCATTAGGGGGCGATCGCCACCCCTGCCCGCCCCCCCAAAGGATCGACGCCTATAGTGGGCATCATTTATCCAGTTACATTCCAAGTACTGGTACATGAACAAATTTGTAAGAATGAGGGAATATGAGTGATTTCATACTGTGAATTGCATTACCTCACAGACATCTTGCACAATAGTTAATTTTAACTTGACAGTCGACAGATTCTCCTCCAGGGTCGACTGAAATGTGATGCAGAACACCCTGTTGGCAAAGTCTGGGATTTCTGATAATTCCAGCAAAAACCTGACAAGAAAAAAAAATGAGGGAGGAAAAACATCATTAACTTCTGACTATTTTATGAAAAATAGGTAAGGACAGTACTCATGCTAGTTTACTTGTTGCTTGATAGTAATAATAATAATACATTTTTAAAGGAGCTTTTATCATATTCAAACAACTGCCCCTGAACAGTTATCCCCACATGATTGCCGTCCCCCCACGAACAATTACTCCAGGAAAATTTGGTAATTGTCCTGAGGTGTATATCACTTAGGGGGAAGTTATCTGGATGTTAGTTTTCATTTAGAGTAGAAAGGCTGTCATTGGGGGTAACTGTAATTGTCATAGAGGGTATATCCTGTGGGTAGTCATCAAAGGGCGTTGGGGGGGGGGGGGTTATTGTCCCATGGGGTGTCCAGAAGGTTAGTTGTCCCATAACTTTTTATAGTAAATAGTTGTTGTAAAATACGAGCTGTGCTGTGATTGGCTAGATTGTACCACGTGACCTCCTCTTCAAAAAGTTATAGTACATTATGTACAATATAACTTTCGATTTTTGGATGGCAAAACCCGTGTTAAATGAATGGGGAGAATATCTTCAGCTTTTGACATTTGCGCGATGTGCGCGCAAAATTCGGAGCGTATTCCCGCGCGCACTGCACTTAGCGCGCGCATACGCGATGATACGCTAGCACACTCCGGAGTCATCTTCTCAAGTGTTCAATCTGGAATTTCACAAATATAAGGTAAGAAGAACGTATGCCATCTAGATCTACACTATTGGTAAAAATTCATGATGGGGGGCTTAGATTGAGGATCTATTTTACTATAATAAATAGTGAACGTTCTATCATACAATAATTACTGGACTATATGAACTCCAAATATAAAATTATCCCTCGTGCAAGTCTAATTTCACCTCGGCCGAAGGCACTCGGGATAATTTCATATTTGTCGTACATATAATCCAGTATATTGTACAATAGATTGTACACTATTTATATATTATATATCACATTTCATTTCTGTGGGAAACATCAATGCCTTTGGGGTTATTGCCTCTTTAGGCTTGTCTAAGTTGTCTTTTTGGACTGTAGGGCAAGGCCATTTATCATGATTTTCCATAGTCACATCAGTGGTATTTTACAAACCCCTAATGATGATTATTTAAACATTACTAAACCCGTAAATCGGGTTTGTTTTCCTAATATCATTTGTGCGGTTTTGAGAAAATTAATTGATTATGATGGTTATTCATAATGTCGTGACCAAGCACATTTTATTAGTGTACAAACCACCGCAGACTTTCATCGTGTGCAAAAATAAATTACGTGGCTGGAATATCACGCGGTCACATCCTCATTCACAATCTAGGGAGTGCTTGACAACCTATGTAGTCACAATGCTTCTGTAAATGCGCAGATGTTTGAATACTGAATAGGAACTTCGGTGAGGTGCAACCATTCTATAACGGTTGGGGGGGGGGGGGTCGCCGCATGAATGGCTTTAGTTAAATTCACTGAAAAGAATATCATCAGTGCATTCCGATGCATATAACGTAGAGCCACAGGCCTTAATAAATATTGATAACATAACTGTAAAGACTGATCTAGTGACTAATGTTCGTGTCTGTGAAATCGCTATTGATGGTGATTCCTTCTTTTACGAATGGGACTGAGAACTTGCCTTACTAATTAGTCGATTATCTCATCAATGCGCAAATAAAACTTGGAGAACAGATGTGTTTTCTCATCAGCAACTTCATCTTAATCAAATTGTAATGATATTTTTCAATACCAATCTGGAGACTACAGAACTTTTTTTCTAGAGCATTATTTGGTCAATGCCCTACAGTCCATTTAAGGTCTGAATAATTTTGTAAATATTCAATATATATTTCCATTGTATAAATTATGTAAACACGATATGTGACTATTAATTTGTTCTAAATTATTATTTTGTATATGTCACTTGTCCAGAAGAAAAATCAATATCAATTCAAATTTCAAATGTAATCTAAACATGGATACAACATAGCTCCAGTGCATTACATGATGCTACACTAGTTTGCTTCACCAGGGATTCATAATGTGTTACATAATTGGCTGAATGATAACGTACTGTTCTGGTTTATCTAGTGGTTTGGCATTCTCCTTCTTGTTGTGTTCTTGGATCATCTTGACTTCATCTGGCATGGGTCTCTGAAAAATACAAAAGATAAGAATATGCAAATGTTTGCAGGTGAACAAAAGCACACACATATCAAAAGTTTTTACATACTTCTACACTGTATCATCCACACACCATGACCAAGATGAACCCAGCATCTCTTGAAAGAAAAGGAATAAAGGTTCCCTATCCCCAATGAGTGGAGGTGGTACACACTTGTGCAGGCTTGACATGGGTCCAACTGTGGGTCTTTGTATTTGTTTTTGTTTTTTGTTTTTTTTGGGGGGGGGGAGAGGAGGGGGATATTATGTTAGGTAGTGTGAAACAGGATTTACATTTATAGAAGACTATAAACTCTCTACTTTTATACTCTTTACCATATATTTAAGATGAACTAGAAAGATCATGTCTCAAATAAAAAGCAGAGATGACTGAGTATGGAGATACGGGAATGCATGTTTACGAGAAATGGCATGAAATGGTTTGGGCATGTCAAATAGTTTGGAGACATATCAAATCATGTGGAGAAACAAGGAAATGATAGCATAAGACCAAGAGGCTGTCCAAGTATTACATGGCTAAAAATAATACAAAAACATCTAGAGAAAAGACAGAGATGGAATGGGCTGAAAAACGAGAACTATAGTATTGTATTATGAAACTGTCCAACCCTGCAAACCAACAACATTGATATCCTTTAAAAAAATTACTTGTCAATGGGTTCATGTTTATTCAAGCACACAATGCATACAGAGAATGTTCACTACAGTGTAGATATTACTTTATTATCATGTGCAACATTCCAAGAAAAAACAGCAAACAAAACTCAACCATTCATTAAGCCAGTTTGGAGATGCAATTTGCAGATGTGTAGAAAAAGGTCATTATGGCCAAGTTGTGCAAAAGTACAGATTTGATCAACATTGGACAGGCCTTCTGGAAAGCTGTGTTATACTCATCATGTATGCACCAGATGCACATCAGAATATGTAAAATTGCAGGTATACTTTGAAATAAATTTAGCAAAGTCATTCATGTAGTTCTCCATCACTTTCACATGACTGCTGTCGAATGATTCACTAAGTGTCCAATCCATTCTTTAAACATCAGTGGTTTCACTGGGGTCATTAGGATCATTACTAACTCCAAACTGGCTTATTGACTAAAACCCAGTTGACACCTGCATTCTTGAGACCATGACCCTGACAAACTGGACTTCAGATCTTGACAGAGACCTGACATCTGTCGAAGATTTATGAAATAAGGTGTGATATCAAATGTAAATGACATGATTGGGGTGGTAATCAAATTGGGCTGAAACTACTCTAGAATCAAGTAAACTATACGATGATTATGCCACATGTTGACTCATTCTAGTAATGTCAATATCCCTCGTGGCAGGCAAACCTATTGCGTAGCTCTCTATGGCTTCTATTTTTTATCAGGGCTTGATAGAATTAAAATACTAGTATGTTCATGCTTGATTCTTCATAAGTAAACAAATTAGAGACAAATCCTTCCAGCTTGGAGGTCTCCTCCAGCTGGTGTAATGTGTATAGGTGGTATATATTTCAACTCATTTGGTTCTTGAGGCATTTTCAAGTGTTCCCAATCATGTCACTAACCATTAAAGACTGGGATTTAAAATCAGGTCTCAAGACATGTTGTGATTTTATCACTTCATTTAACAAGTTACTGAAGTTGATCCCAAATTCAGTCAATATGCTGCAGGCAACACATCACAGTCCAACAAGATGGTGCAAATATGTTATCTTCAACCTGAAATACATTTCACACTCAAGAGAAAGGAATGTTAACCCGTTGGAGACTAAGTACGAGTTAACTCGTGTTGGGGTCTATAGAAAATGCATGTTATAATGAAATCAAATCGTCTCCAACGGGTTAACTAGAACTATGGGGACTATGATACCTATATGTGAGTTTACACAGCAAACAAAGACAAAATCCTCAGATTCAGAAATTCGCACCACTAATCTACTATCAAAATTATCCATTTTTTTTTAAAGGAATAAATCATCAAATATACTTTTTGCAGGAGAAAATGCATACAACATTGCAATAAACTCACCACTGGGTTCTCCGTCTCTCTGGTTAAATAACTAGTTTTGAGTTGAGCATGGAAAGTATTACAAAATCTTTAATTATCATATTGTACAGGAGAGTGATATTATGTACATAAATATGATTATTATTATTATTATTAGGGTTGTGATTGTTATAATGATGATTACTTTTATGAATATCATTATCAATACCAGTATTATTTTTATTCTTTTTTTTCTCTATTATTATTATTATCATCGTTGCTGCTGTTGTTACTATTTTAATATCATTACACCTTTATGCATTATTCATTATCAAGGTTAACCATGTGATTTAGTTTACTCCCATTACTTCTGCTTGAAGTACTATGTTCTTCCCCAAGTCTGAACTACTCTCCTTTCCTCATTTTTGTTTGTTTATGTGCATATTTCCGAGGTCTCCATCATTATCAAACTTCAAGATTATGGTCTCTGTATTTATCTATATAATTGATATGATGTTATGTTCTAGTGATATTATTTCTGTTCATATATGTATACTGTATTTATGAAAATATTTTTGATTTGTAATTATTGAAGATTTTGAAGATTGTGTGATGTTTATTTGTGATAAATGCAAAATAAAATCAACTAAACTGAAATGAAGTACTACCACCTCCTCCACTATTCTATCAGTGCTACTTAATCCCTATATTGCAAAAATTAATATCAAGAAACTCACCATTTCATAGAGTGCTTGTAGATTCTCCAGGTCTATAATGGATGTATCCAGGTTTAGTACTGCATGCCTAATGTCACTCATTTCCAGGTGAAGACTGGACATAAATATTCCTACGGCCTGAGAACGCTTACTGTCCAACAGTTTGGCAACCTGTGCATGCAACAAATCAGAAATCACAGACAGAAATAATTACAGATCCTCAGTGTGAGGAGAATAAATTGTATGTTTTGGGTATTTTAATTGTTTAATTTTTGGAGGAGGTAGGGAGGGACGGAGGGAGGGGCAATTCCATTTTATCACATCAATTACAGAAAGAATTTTTAATCCTTTGGGGTCAGGGTATGTGAGCTGGTGTGTACACTCATATATGGGGTTCTGTAAGTTGACTTCACAAATGCTGTTTGTACCTTCACTTTCAATCGAAAATGCACTATACAAGATTTTCTAATCTGACATTCTACAAAGAAGTGTGTTGTGTAGTCGACTGTTTTCATTGGTGTTTGGCTGGTAAATATGAATAAATATAACTGCCAATAATCTGTACTCTTGGCTTGAAATTTGCACACACATATAGTGGGCTACAGCCATAGGCGTGAGGAGGACTTTTCAAAAGGGGATGGGGGGGGGGTGTTTACCAACCCCACAGCAGCGGAAACGTCGCTCAGTGGGGGTGGGGGGGGTGGTACTGGCGTAAAAATTTTCAACATCAAAATCCAATGCCCATATTTTTCACCTTTTCAAGTCCATATCATGTCCCACGGCACATGTTTCAATGGCCAAAAGGGGAGTGTTTCACATAAAAATAAGGTGTTAAACACACCCCTTTTGTAAAACTGGGGTGTTTGAACACGCCAAATACCCCCCTGCGTACGCCTATGGCTACAGCTATCACACATCGGGTGGGATGATCCGAGTCTAAAGTATTGACTTTTTTCTATTATGCATTTTTGAGAAAATGACTGAACTCTGGGTGTTACTAGAGGGCGTTGTCACTTGTAAATCCACCAAACTGCAATATATCACTGATGACACGCCACTGTACTTACTTGTTTCACTTTAGGTTTGGTGTAATTATCAGACAAAGGTTTCTTCTTCTTCATCAATTTCTTGCTGAAGATGGTTTCTAGTTCATCTGGACTTATCTTTGGTTCGCTTAGGTCCTTCCACACAGCATTTATTCTGATAAAAGTAGAAAGAAATAGAAATTTGTGATCACTAATTATACTGCATGTATCAAAAAAAAGTAGACACTTAGAAAAAAATTATTTAAAAGTGTTTTCGTGATTTTGAGATTATATTTTGATATGAATATTTTACCTTGGACCTAAGCTATCTGATGACACTATTGGTATTGAAAGAATTCCACGCATGAGTGAGCACAACCCGCTTTTGTGCAATCGGACAAAAATGCATTTGCGCACAGAATTGTGTTCTTATATTCAATGTTTAATGCCTCACAGACCGGTGCTGCAGAAGCTCTCAACTGATGTGCACAAGGATTGAATCCTCAGCATGCTCAGAGAAGAGCTAATATCAATTTTGTGACAAAAAAGACAAAAACGAAGCACTGATTCAGATATACCCCATAAAAAGAAGAGAATGTCATGTTTGCAAGATGAACTGTGAATTTAAAAAAAAATGCCTTTTCTTCTTTTTTCAGGGGTTGGGGGTTGGTAATTGCATCTGAATTATTGCTTTATTTTGTCTTTCTTGTCACAGAATTGATATAAGCTCTTCTCTGAGCATGCTGGGGATTTAGAATGTAGCAAAAATTAAGCAACGATTCAGATACAACCCACCCTACCAATTCAAAAACAAGAAAAATTTTTTATTTTTTTTTGGCCCATATTTCTTCAGTTCACAGTTCATCTTGCAAACATGACATTATCTCCTTTTTTAGGGGTACTTCTGAATCGTTGCTTCATTTTTGTCTTTTTTGCCACAAAATTGATATTACATCCTCTCTGAGCATGCTGAGGATTCAATCCTTTGTGCACATCAAGTGAGAGCTTCTGCAGCACCGGTCTGTGAGGCATTAAACATTGACTATAAGAACACAATTCTGTGCGCAAATGCATTTTTAGCCTATTGGACAAAAGCGGGTTGTGCTCACTCATGCGTGAAAAGCTTTCAATACCAATAGTGTCATCAGATAGCTTAGGTCAAGGTAAAATATTCATATCAAAAAATAATCTCTAGATCATGAAATATTTGCGTAATAAATTTTTTTCTGAGTGTCTACTTTTTTTTTGATACACGCTGTATAGAGTATTTTTATTTTTTGTTCTTTTTATTTTTTTTTTGCACTTAGCACACTTCACAAATTTCTTGAATATTTAACATTGCCAAAAAAAAAATCATATACAAGACTACACTACCCCAAATCATTCATATCCAATGGCAATGTCAAGACTATTTGTTTTTTGTGACTTGCATAAAATTGTAAGCTGGTTAAACTTGGGCCTTATGTAAATTTGTACATTCTCTTTCAAAGTGAAATGAAAGATTTAATTATTCAAAGTAACTGACTGAGTCAAACTCTTATCAAATCAACCCATTTTTCCACACATGAAAGTATCAAAAATGAATCACGTTTTTAAAAACCTGATTTTAAAAATTAATTTAAAAATAAAAATCCCCCAAATCACCTCACCTGTTTTTAGAACAGTTATTGCTTCTGGAATTGGATAACATCTGGGAAACAGCTGTCTCTACAGGTCACTGACCAGATTCAGTGTGTGCTATAATCACTTTCATAAGCACAGGAGAAAGTGCTATGGATGAGAAAGGTCTTTCATATCACCTTCTTACAGAAGTTTCTCGAAACTGAATAAAAATTTACCACATGCACACTGACATTTTTACTATAATTCTTCGCGATTTTAGGGCCTCTAAAAAGGTTTACAGGGCAAGTCCAAGATAATGTAACCTCAGATGTCAAAATTTCATTCTTGATCTAATAACAGAAATATTAATACCATGTGAAGCCAAGAGTTAAAGTTTTTAATTCTGTAGAATTCAATGTCATATTATGCATATTTATGCAAATTCCAAGGGGTTAATTTGCATAAATGTAAAACTCAGCGTTACGTATGGGACAATTGAAAAAAATCCTATTAAATCATGGAGAGACATCTAATATTTAATTTATATATGGACATGAACCCTTTATCATTTTGTTTAATTGTGCATAGAAAGTTTAGCATTAATCAATTAATTATGCAAATTAGGTGCCATCCAAGCATGAGATGTCCCATACGTAACAAATTTAGGATGATTTTTAAAGTTTTTTCGTAGAATTGAAGACTTATTGCAATGAAACTTTGGGATGTTCTAATTTATTCATTTTGAAAGTAAAATGCCCCTATTAAGCTTTGAAAATTTATTTAGACCTTTATTTTATAAGACAATGAAAAAATGTTACGTATGGGACATTTTAATACAAAGTGAATGGAGAAACCAAAAACTTCATAAACTGACTCTATCTCAAATTTTATTAGATTTAGTGGTTTGTTTTGATATGGGTCATGAAGAAACAATAGGGATCATCAATTCTACCCTAAATTTTGCTCTTCAACACCGCCTTCTACGAGAATCAGCACCCATACACGAAATGCTACATGTGGGACTACAGTTTGGGACTACTGAATAAGTGTTCATGTCAAATTTTTTGTCCCCTCTTTGCACCAAATTTAAGGAAATTGAATTTTTGTGATATTTATAGATATCATGTTTATCTTGTTACTACCATCTCATCCATTATTTAGAAACCTCAAAACAACTTGGGATCAAAACAGAGGTTTTTGAATGACAACTTTCCCTGAAGAGTATACCATCCATAGTTGTTCTTGAAAACGGGCTAGTACGAACCCCATATTGTGTGAAGATACTCAATTTTCTTACCGATAACCTTAGAGTGGTTGTTAGTGTAAGTTTTTCATTTAATTCCATAAACCATAAAAATTTGCCCAAAGAACCTTAAATATTGATATCTCCACATTAAATCAATGAGGGACAAAATGTCCCATACGTAACTGTCCCATACGTAACGTGTCTTTTCCGACATTGAGTAGTGCCTATATGAAAAGTACTTTTATTTATGAAATGAAACTTTGCCCAAATAATCTTGAATATTGCACCTTTTACCACACTGGATTTTAAGTTGCTGACTGAAATACTTTCAGAGAGTTTTCAACTCAAATTTTTTTTGAAAAAACATCATTTTTTGTGGTCCCATACGTAACGCGACACATTTTCTTATGTAAAATATTATTGCCAAGGTCAAATGTCACCATCCTTCATATGATTATTCTTCCCCTAGATACCATGCATATAAATGATAAACTAAAAGAATTCAAACAACTTAACATTATATTTTAGATGGTTAAAATCTCTGAATGTCCCATACGTAACGCGCGCGTTATCTTGAACTTGCCCTACACCTGATTGCTTTAAGTGGAAAATAAGCCAACCTAATTCCAATAAAATAGGATAATTTTATATCCTGAGAATAATGCTGACAATTTTTTAAAATGAAATTTAGGAAGCTTTCAGATTCTTAAGGGCAAGTCACACTTTATACTCTTTACTGTGGATGACATAGTTTGCAATAAGTTTTCTTTCGAGGTGCTGTGGCAAGATTGGTAAGGTGCTTGCCTGACAATCTAGAGGTATGGAGTTCGAGTCCAACACCCACTTGGCATTAATGTCCTTGAGCAAGACATTTTTAATCTGCTCTCCACCCAGGTGTATGAATGGGTACCCAGTAGAAATGGAATGAGTGCGCCTATTGTGGCTGCCAAGTCTTGACTCATCTCCGTTTGGAGTGGACAGGTGTCTGATACATTCACAAGCATCCAATGACTGGGGGTAGTGTAAAGCGCTTAGAGATGATGTATTTCATATAAGGCGCTATATAAATCGAAACTACATGTATTATTATTATTCCTTACATCTTACAAATATTTTCTGATAACCATGAAAAGCTCTTATATCTCAACATTGACAACACTACTGTATGCGGAAACAAGAAAATCTGTGGAGGAGTGAAGGAACAATGAAAAATGTCCAATATGTATCTCTTTTTGAAGATGAGACAGCTTTTTTGACTGAGGTAAATATAAACATACATGTAATGACTTTGATTTTTTTCTTAAATATCATGATTAACAATCGGGCATAGTTTCAATGCTGAGTCATACTGTAGAATTTTCAATTTGACTGTATCTGGAAGGACATAATTTATATATCACTGAACTGCATTTCAAATTTACATGTGTTAACAGTAAACTGTATTTTAGTCACTATTAATAAACACTATGAATATAGTGCTTCTAAACTAATTAATAGATTATTGATTTAAGTTTGTGAAATATTTACATAGATTCTGAACAACAATTTCCTTCAAAAATACTTTCCAGACTCAACTTACACCTTAGTTTGACTAGATATCTTATGAAGCTGTATTCTATTCCAGTACAGTGGTTTCATTGGCACTTTCGGTTCTATGAATGGTTTCAGCGGTCCAGACTGTTTTGTTCGTATGGCATGTCCCGGTACACCTGGGGTGCCGGGCGTCATGGGTAGTGGTGGTGGAGGCGGTGCTCTCCCCGGCGTCCCACTTAATGCTGGTGGTGGCGGTGGGATGGGAGTACCCAATACCGGTGGTGGTGGTGGTGGTGCGGGTGTACCTAGTACTGGTGGTGGAGGTGGTGGTGCAGGAGTACCCGGTAAGCCTGGGGGCAGCGTGGGAGGAGGCGGTGTAGGTGGCGGCGACAACGGGTCACCCTCTGCTACAGGAGACAACACACCATTTCCTTTGTGCCGTGGACCCTTCGGTGTCACAGCACCTAGCGAAGGTTCTTCCTGAGTGAACTCCTCAAACTTGTCTATATGTTTCTGCAGCGCTTGCCGGTTGATCTCGATCCTGTCGGTTTCCACCGCGACGTCCATGTACTGTTTGCTGGACCGCCGGTACTGGTCCATCTCCAGCTCTGCAAGTCTCTTTTGGAGGTCCGACAACTGGTCTTCCAGCGAACATACTAGAGTGGCATGCTGCCCTCTCAGTTCAAATATGGCCAGGTCATGTTCCGACTTTAGAGGGTCAAGCAAAATATGAAACGGATTAAATACAATATATTTAAACTTATGATCATGTTGAAATCCTGTTTATTGCAAATTCAAATTGATTAACCTATTAAGACTAGTCCCGAGATCTAGTGTCCGGCTCTGTGACATGCATGTCATACCAAAATCAAATTGAAGAGTATAGAATAAGAAGTACTTAAGTCACATTTGAACGAAATTGAGTAAGTGATTTTTTGACAAAATTTTGGTCAAATTGACCCTTCCCTAGTAGGATCAGGGGAGGGGTCAACCGGGGTCAAATTTTTAATTTGGTCTAATTTCGTCAAAATGTATATCAAATTACTCAACTAGTTACAAGGATTAAGAAAATATATAATTTGTCATGTATTTTGTGCTTTG
Organism: Eucidaris tribuloides; assembly: GCA_001188425.1. Taxonomy (NCBI): domain Eukaryota; kingdom Metazoa; phylum Echinodermata; class Echinoidea; order Cidaroida; family Cidaridae; genus Eucidaris; species Eucidaris tribuloides. The sequence continues at coordinate 21,205 of JZLH01S0612662.1, forward strand.
TTGACGAGATATGGGGGTCACTTCCGGTCAAATGTCAAATGAGGTCAAATTTAAAACAACGTCCAAACTTGACAACTTGCATATCAAATTGTCCGTCTTATGGAGGACATTCCAAAAATATATACAATTAAGTGTTTTTGACATTCATTTATTCGAGAAATGCATTTGTTTTCCTCAGACCCTTGTTTTTAGAAGAAGAAGTACTTATGTCCACAATATTGATTATTGATTATTGGAAATTGACAAGTGTGACGATGTTTGTTTTTGTCCTTTATTCATCTTTTATTGGGTCAATTAACTTCACCAAGTTTGGATGTACAACTCAAACAATTGTGATCTGTAGACAAATTTGAAAACTTTGAGCCTTTGTATCTCAAAAGTACTACAGTGTATTTTGTGACTTCAGTACTTCTTATTCTATACTCTTCAATTCTATGGCAGTGTTTTTAAAATTAAATTTGCATTTTACACTACAGTTACAGTAGTCTGGCTGCCAGATGTTGTGTATCATAAAACTACATATGATCAGCTTACCACATCAAGAACAAAATCTTAAAAATATCACCATGTAGTAACATAAAACCACCAAAGACTCACCTGACCTGGATTCTAAGTTAAGGTCATAATATGTAGAAAGAGGAGATTCTCAGCTTCATAGTGATGTTTAACTCACTACAACTGGATGTTCCTGACCAACTTAACTAAAGGATAGAGTGTACCTCTCTTGGAATTTTACTCTAGCACCTAATCCCAGTGCATTGTATTCTATTGTGATCAGGGACAAAAATGAGATTTCAAACTCCATAGCAGCTACTATAAAGGGATTATCAGATTAACCTGAAAGTTGACAAACTCATTAATTCCCTTCATGGCTAATTGACTTTCAATGCAGTAGCTTCTGTAGTTTTACTAGAATTTAAATGGGAAGAATAAACAGGACTATAAAGGAATGAAAAGGCAGCTCCATAAACATGCCTAAACTATTCAAATTCACTTAAACTTTGAACATGAACTTGATGCACTGTAGAATCTAATAGTGTGCATGCAAACTGTAGCTCTTGAGCAAGTGCAAAGTAAATTTCCCATTTGCAGCACAATTCTGTAATTAAATATTAAATAAGTGTACAGGATAATTTCATGCACTTTTTGCAGTAAGCACACAACAACCATGTCAGTCTCGGGTGAAACACAATTTACTGCACTGAGACAAATGTATATGATCATAAAACATCTTCAAATAATTATACAACATGGAAATAAAAAAAAGACAATCACATACCTTTATCTTGTCCAAACTCTCCTTCTGCTCTCGTTTAAGACCCATGACCAACTGCTGGTGTTCTAGAAAAATTGAAACGACGAAAAGAGAAAAATTCAAAAGAAACATGAGTGCGGTGACCCAGACCACTGCGATCAGGGAGGAAAACCTGATGCCTGCATCTAAACGTCGCCATGACAACACCGAGGAGCCCGAACCACAATTTATAAACATGCCTACTCTCTTGGAAAATACCGGTACTCGATCTTAAGACTGAAGAAATATTCAAAATACCAGGTACATATTTGTTCCAATAAAATGGAAATACCTTGTCAATCTACTTTTTAGAGACTCAGGTCACCAATTTGTTTATTGGGTCAATGGCTGAAATGCAGGTGAGGAGATACAACTCCAGTGTTGTATTCATGTTGCGGAGGCATGAGGGCTCCTTAGGTGCAGGTACGGTTACGGAGTGGCTATAAGGTGACGGACATGCCAGGCATTTAGACGATTAGTGACAGTATCGTGGCGGAGATTACAAGCGGGTTAAAGAGCGCTGGGAAAACAAATATAAATGTATCACTTTCAGCCATCATCAATGGACATGGAAATTATAGTAAGAGCAGTAGAATAGCAGCAGTCACACAGGTAGAAACAGGAGTAAAGTGGTAGTAGTAGTTAGTAGTAGTAGTGGTGGTGTAATAGTAGTAGTAGAAGTAGTAGTAGTAGTAGTAGTAGTGTAGTAGCAATGGTAGTAGACATAGTAGTAGCAGTAGAAGCAGCAGTTTTAGTAGTAGTGTAAAAGTAGTAGTAGTAGTAGTAGTAGTAGTAGTAGTAGTAGTAGTAGTAGTAGGAGGAGGAGGAGGAGCAGCAGCAGCAGTAGTGGTGGTGGTGTTTAGTAGTAGTAGTAGTAGTAGTAGTAGTAGTAGTAGTAGTAGTAGTAGTAGTAGTAGTAGTAGTAGTAGTAGTAGTAGTAGTAGTAGTAGTAGTAGTAGTAGTAGTAGAAGTAGTGAACTACTACCAGAAGTAGAAATACTGCTAGAAGTTGCCTACTATGGCTACTTCTACTAATCATAACTAAGTACTTTTAATGTAATGTCAGTACTAATTCTACTACCCGTAATACTTCTACTAACACAGTGTATCATCATCATGATCACTAAGCAGTGCAAACACAGTAGGAAGAATTGTGGTATTCAAGGTCACTATCATTTTGATTATGATGAGATCTATTTTTTTACCCACTTTATGACACCACTCATTTATCAATATGTGCAACTGTATAAAAATAATATATGCAATTCCATTCCACAGCCAATAAATTTTGCTATCACAATGATAACTAATATTTATACACATATTAAGTATGAATTCAAAGACACAATATCCATATACAGTGTAAAAGTCATTTTCTCAAGGCCAGAAATATATTTTTGATTGGGTTACTCATAAATTTACCACACCAAGTTGGCACAGTCTAAATATGCATGGTCTACATGGATGTACACGGCAGTATGTGTTTGTCCGAAAGTGTATCATTGTGTGTGGTGTAGCAGATTGGATTTGTAATGGTAACATACAAGTATTACTCTCATGGGGAAAATGGGGAACAGAACTATGCCATCCAATTTCCAGCGACATACAAAACATAAAATGTCAAATATAATACAATTTGCTGGCCCTAGTTCTACTCCATCACTACAGAAGTGGGCAGAGATAAATTGTATGCGTGGGATTAGGTACCAAAGCTGTTCCCCGATCTGATGTGCAGGATGGATCGGTAGCTGGTCGTAATATCGGCAGGAAATTAGAATGTCTAATTGTACAGGGTACTAGCTCCTAGCTTGACAGGGTTTGTATTGATCGTGAAGTGTAACATCAATATTATGGGGCCCATTACATGAAAGCCTGTCCCTCTTGGCGTCTGGTACTGGGCCAAAGGTCATAGCAGTGTACGTGACATCATTTTGAACAAGGGATGTGAAAGTCTGTCTGCATCAACAAAAGAAATACAAGCTCTCTTTTAAAGGGTTGTATGAGGAGAGCGAAGACAAGATGTGTTAGAAGTGGTGGAGGAAGAAGGTGGAACATGGGGCATTGATGTTGTTATTATTTTCATCATCATCATCATCATCATAAGTAGCAGTACCATTATTACATATTTATTGTTACAATCATTAATGTTGTCATCATCATCATCAACCATCCTCCTCCTCCTCATCATCATCATTATCATTATCATTATCATCATTATCATCATCATCACATCATCATCATGTAGTGGATTTTTTTTCTTCATATGATGCCCTCTGTATTATTAAGATTAACAAACACGTAAGAAAAAAGGAACCCGTTGGACTCGAACCTGTCATCTACTGTTTTCTTCATCATCATCATCATTATCATCAAAATCTTGTTATTATTATTATTATTTTTAGAATAAGTTAGTGCTACAAATGTGTCACCACATTCAGAACTTTTCCATATGCAAAAGTGTAACAGGTGGGGACTGAGGAGCAAGTATTGAGGAATAAGCACAAAATATTTTGGGTTGGGGTCCGTGGAAAATGCAAGTTATACCAAACTCAAATTGTCTGCAATCGGTTAAGGGTAAAAAATTTTTTTTTTAAATACTTCTGATATATGCATGTTATGGTAACTCAGTGCTGTACATCATAAACTGCAAATTACAGCAGTGCATATATCTGTCAGTGTTCCTTCACGCAATATCCTGTTCCCAGGGCTGATCAAAAAATTTCCATTTTCAATATAATTTCTCAGAGAGGGGTTCACTGGCAGTGTCATTACGGCAGCCACTTGGGGACTCACGTGGGGGTATATCATGAAATTATGATGTCATTTATCAACACAGATCTATGTGTTAGTATGACCTATTAGCCTACTTATTGATTATCATATGGTTAGATATTATACAAATGTATAATGGTACATTTTTCTGTTAATTATTATTTATTATTTTTTTGGGGGGGGGATATTTTATTCTAAACACTTTTAAGACTGTGTGAATTCCATATTAGTTAATGAATTATCTTACACAATAACCTTAGTTTTCTGGATAAGTTATATTGTAAAAATCTAGCAGGGGAAGGGGGCAAAGGTACGACCTGTACATGGAATACAGTACAGGGATGGGCAGATCTGCTAAGTTGCATTTTTGGCAGGGAATTCCTAAAAATACATACAAACATACATAACATTCAGTAAAACATGATCCATAAAATGGGTGCAGGTTTGGAGGCCTCATTCTAACACCCCCATTGAAAGAGCAATGTTACAACAACAAAGTATCCCTACCTTACCCTCACAAAAAATGTAAAAAAAAAAATGTCTGGAGTTATAGTGAATTTCATTGTTGACCTTTGAAGCTTAGTTACATACTGTAGTGTGTTAACCCAATGAAAATGGTTTGACTTTGATTTAAAGGGAGAAGCAGCCGCAACTAAAACAAGCATAAGTTAAGAAAACATGTTGAGTTCTTGCAACTTCAATCAGATCGCACGTACGACATTGCTGAAACTGACCAAACGATCACGGATGCATGCACCGATCGTGTGTGATTCACGCCGCAGTAATTACCAACTGTTGAATCGATCAAGCTCTCCCCCTATGACTGTTTCTGCAAGTTTATCTTAAACATTAAGGCTTGCCAAAAGACATAAAAATAAACTACAAAATTAATCTAATTTATAGGGCTTGCTAAGTGTGAGTGTCACACAATAGCCGCTTATTATGGTCTGTATTATCACCATAATAACATAATTCTCACAAAAATTAAAAACTCTCAATGCCTCTTTATTTCTTAATCCTTATCCTGTTATTGCTGGTGCCCTTCTCCCATTTAAAAAGTGTCATTTCCCAATAGACCTTGAGACGAGATATCTCGTGTCTAGTCTTCACTGGGTTAATAATTTGCATAAACTTCAAATAAACATATATATATCCACATATGGAGCGAGTGATGAGAAAGATACAACATAGACATGTAATGACATTCCGGTGTGTGATGAAGCTTCATCTCAATGGGATCATCCTTGAAGCTTCCCTGGGATACCACACGCATACATTATCTGCTAATATATGAATGTATGTCAGTATCATCTCGCCTATGATTCTCAGTGACTCACACTCACAGGCAGGCACTCTAGGCTACCTATTATCAAATGTATCTTTATCGCTAGCTCAAGGCAGTCGCTTTGAAGGCATATTTTCTAGCTAAGTTACTGCATACTGTAGCAAACTAGGGGCGGCGCCAGGGGGGAGAGGGTGGGACTGCCCCCTTATTATTATTTTTTTATCAAATAATGAAAATAACAGGGATTTGGTTTGCAATTTGGCCAGTAAAAAAATTTTGGACGGGCAAAAATTGGTTCCTTCCTCCCCCCCCCCCCATGTAGTTTGGCTTGTAATTTGGCAGTAAAACAGATTTTTCGCCCCTCCTAAGATTTCACCCTGGCATGGCCACTGAAGCAAACTGACTTTCACTGAGATCAGGGGTGTACTTGGGCGATGATTGGGAGGGGCTGCCAACCTCTTTCAATCTCCACCCACTTCTTAAGTTTTGATGTTCCTGTTTTGCCTAAACTTTCAAGGTAAATGATATATAGTATTTGGTCAATTTTAATTCACAGTGAAATTATGTACAACTGAATCATTTTCGGAGCAAAACAGCCAAAGAGTTTTCACACAAATCCTGTTTGACATTTTAAAGACATCATTTAACAAGGTTTCCAGTAAAATATCCAAGCTACATGAGCCTCCACATTATCAATGTATCTGAAAAGATATAAAAGTAAAGCCCTGAAAAAAGTTACAGATCAAAACAATCATTAAATGGTTTTAAATGAGTGACCATTTCGATTATCTCCCATAGACTG
>JZLH01S0612683.1:0-13538 GCA_001188425.1 Eucidaris tribuloides
AAAAGAGAGATAATTCATTAAATTTGATTATTGATATTGATTTGTATTTCTTTGTTACTTACTAGAGTTTTTTTCAGAAAGCCTTAATACAAACAATCCTATTTCGTGCGTTAACTTAATGGGGTGGGGCTCTATGTCAAATGGATGGGCTACATTATATGTCACCTATTATGATAGCGTATTTCATATATTGCATAAATTATCAGTTTGATTACTGCAATTGTATTGAATCCTGTCTCATTTGTTAACATGATAATGTAGGGGGGGGTAGGGTACATAATTATACAAAATGGGCGGCCTTATCTGTTATGTGTGTGTCCTCTATCATATTCATTTGTTGTGGATTTGTGTGTCTGTTCTGTTTGTCTATAGGCCTACTTGTGTAATTATTTCTTATATCCCGTATTTGTGTTCGTATTTGTATTTGCATTATTGATTGTACGGTTTTAAATTGTTAAGCTCATGTCATTTGGCCTATGGACCATGAAATGAGTATCTGAAAGAAAGTTATCTTTTTAGAATGTGGACAATTATTTTTTTTCTTATTTCTTCACTTTTTTAAATACAACGTAGATTACATTACACACATTTTTGGCACTTTTGGAAAAGAAAAGGGCAGCTTCAAATGCAATTCATATGAAATATCAAAGATATGGGCTTATTTTTTTTTTACTTTGTAATGATTTCAACTTTTGATATTTTTGGCTTATTTGTTCATCTTTCTTATACATAATGAAATGACTGAAAATTAAACAATAAACCAGTTTGTAAAATTGTAATTATTACAACTTACGCTTGTAAAGGACGAATTTCATTTAAACGAAACTTGTGTATGAATTAAGTCATAAAGAAAATTGATAGATCAACGTAAAAAGTAGGCGATAAATCATGCATGCACGAGATGCCTCTCCAGGAATGTGCAGGTGATGGTATTCCTTTCAACATAATATACCATAAGCAATAGGCCGCTTCGGTAAATTATTCAAATTTATGAATTCTTATTTTGCTAGCCTAGTGACGGGTATATTATATCCTGATATTAAACCAATGTGCTGGGGAACATAGTAATAACGAGATTTTGGAAAAAAATGCGAAAGAACACAATGAACTGTTTTAGTGTACGTGTCTAGTGTGGTAGGGGGTTTTTGTCATGCGCGAGACAAAAACCATAGTCACGGCATGAATTCCATTAGAAGGTTAGGGTTGTTAGCTCTCATTAACTTTGGTGAGGTTCAGAATTGGTATTTTCCTTCTATGCCAGTGATTGTACACAATGGTATTTTTTAATCGTGCTAAAGAGACGCTGGCTCATTAAATTACCATTGTTTATTATGTTTATATTGATAAACATACACTTCGGACACTCTTTCCCTGATAGGCATAGGTATACAAATATTGAGCTGTGCTGATGAGGATGGTGGGTGCAATTACAACCGCCCAAGGTGCTGTTCATTACGGACCTTCTATCACTCCGAGGCGAAGCGAGGGGTGATAGAAGGGTCGGTATGAATCAGCACAGGGACGATAATTGCACCACCTCCGGACCCCCTCGCCCCCCCCCCCCCCCCCCCCCCCCTCCCGTCCCCCCCCCCCCCCCCCCCGCCCCCCGCGCCCCCCCCGCCCCCCCCCCCCCTCCCCCCCCCCCCCCCCCCCCCCCCCCCCCCCCCCCCCCGCCTGCCCCCCCCCCCCCCCCCCCCCCCCCGCCCCCCCCCCCCCCCCCCCCCGCCCCCCCCCCCCCCCCCCCCCCCCCCCCCCCACCCCCCCCCCCCCCCCGCCCGCCCCCCCCGCCCCCCCCCCCCCCCCCCCCCCCCCCCCCCTCCCCCCCCCCCCCCCCCCCGCCCCCCCCCCCCCCGCCCCACCATCCCCCCCCCCCCCCCCCCCCCCCCCCCCCCCCCCCCCCCCCCCCCCGCCCGCCCCCCCCCCCCCCCCCCCCCCCCCCCCCCCCCCCCCCCGCCCCGCCCCGTCCCCACCCCCCCCCCCCCCCCCCCCCCCCCCCCCCCCCCCCCCCCCCCCCCCCCGGCCCCCCCCCCCCCCCCCCCCCCCCCCCTCGCCACCCCCCCCGCCCCCCCCCCCCCCCCCTCCCCCCCCCCCCCCCCCCCCCCCACCCCCCCACCCCCCCCCCCCCCCCCCCCCCCCCCCCCCCCCCCCCCCCCCCCCCCCCCCCCCCCCCCCCCCCCCCCCCCCCGCCCGCCCACCCCCCCCCCACCCCCCCCCCCCCCCGCCCCCCCCCCCCCCCCCCCCCCCCCGCCCCCCCCCCCCCCCCCCCCCCCCCCCCCCCCCCCCCCCCCCCCCCCCCGTCATGAGCAGTCAATTTGTTTTTTAATATACTCATGCCTCTAAATGCATTCATGAACTAGGTCTAACTGTAAGTCTCAGTTATCATTACGAGTAGTATCAAGAGAATTCAATATAATGAGCCCACATCACGTTGACACAACATGCGCTGCGCGACAGCTGTACTGTGCGATAACCGAAGTCGACACGTGTATTATGTAGGTACCTAACCGCAGGGAGCTCCGGCGCCGCAGGGCCGGAGCCCACAGTGCAGTGCTGTAAAACTACTAACAGTAGCAGACATAAATGGGGCTAGAATTGGGGTAGCCATAACATCCAAATTAAAAGAAAAATAAAGAAATTAATGCCTTACGTCGATTATTATGGATGAAGGTCTATCTAAGTGACACAATCTTGAGCATCGTGCCCCAAACTGGACCTCAGAAAAAAGCCGAAACTATGTCGAGTTCGTTCCTCTGCTTTCTAAAATTAAGACGAATGGCTGATCGATTCGCGGAGCTCGCTAGGGCGCGCTGTCGCGCACGGCTGCCCCTATGGCTTCCCTATGCATCTGCGTGCGCACCAGCGCGCCCTAGCGAGCTCGCGATCGATCAGCATTTTGTTCACATTTGACAGCAGAGAACGAACTCGTACATTAGTTACGGCTTTTTGAGCGTCAGTTTGGGCATCGATGTCAAGATTGGTGTCACTAGATAGACAGCATTCATCCATAATAATATCAACGGTAGTGCATAAGACTTCTTCTTTTTTTTAATTTGGGGTGCTATGGCACCCAATTCTACCCCATTTTTATGTCTGCGTGCGTACTTTTAGTAGTTTTAGCACGCACCTGCACCTGGCTCGCGGCCCTGTCGGGCCGGAGGGCGACTTAATGTTTTTACACTGAACTGTTTCCGTCCTTTTGTCAGGGCCGAACATTCGAATTTGCGGCTGTAGTCTGAGTCTACCATGGCACTGGTGGTGACGTCACACAGAGCCACTGATGGTAACACCAAATACTCTCTGAGTTTCCAAATTTTGAGTGATTTTCCTGAATAATTTCCATATTAAAACAAGAATTAACTGATAAGCTTTAGCAGCAGTAGTTTGTGCTAGTTATATTTTCTATATAAGTCTGATATATGAAGGAATTTATCAATTAGTTTCCTCAAGAAATAAGATTTACGTACTCGGCTGGAAACTGCCGCAGAAACAATTTAATGTACGTGCAAGTCGTGCATAGTCGGTGTGCACGGCAGACGAAGTGCGAAGTGTCGCCGCTGCAATGCTAAGGTCATCATAATCCGCATAAAGAAAAGTCATCTTAATAAAGTTAAACACACTTCTTTGAGTATTTGGAAAACACAAGTTTTCATTTGAATTTCAAATTTGCATGATTTTCACCAGGGACTCACGCATATCCCACCCTGTCTTCAAATTTGAAGATATAATAGTACTTTACCCGACACCTTGACACATAGTCTTGTCACTCGGGTGCAAGACACTTATAGAGGGCAAGCTATTTTGTGTACCTTATATTAGGCGTTATTATTTATCAAATTGTTATAAATATTATTATATTATTTAGCAGTAAGAATTGGTAGTAAATTGTATAGAAGTAGTATAGTAGTAGTCATGCTAGGCGATAGTAGTAGTATGGTAATAGTAGTAGTAGTAGTATTTCTTCATCAATTATTTATGATTCATGCATTTTTTGCATTGGTTATGTAAATTATGTATCTTTTAGACGGCTATTTTATTCATACCGTATTTCTTACTTTACTAATTCTGGTATTACTATTCAATCATTATTATTATTATATTATCTCTTTTTATTAACAATCTTCATTATTTACCGATCATTTACATGATCGTCGTCATCATCATTATCATCACTATTTTGTAATAATAATTTAATTTTTATAATAAACAACAATAATAATGTAGATAATAATAATAATGAATAATAATAATAATAATAATAATATAATAATAATAATATAATAAAATTAATCAATATTATTAATATGTTATTATTATTATTATTATAAGCTAGTAGTAGTGAGTAGTAGTATCATTCATAATTGAAATAAATATAACTTTATGGAGATATAAGTCAATGTTATGATGTAATTATTGGAATTAATTTATTAAATGAATAAATATATTTTTTATTGTCTTATTATGAGTACAGTAGCTAGTAGTCATAAGTAAGCAGTACTAGGTATGTCGTAGTAGAATGTAGCTATTACTATATTAATATTATATTACTACTTCTACAGAACTACTATTACATAATATTATATGTTATAGTTATGCATATATTAATAATAATATAATAATAATATACATATATGATAATAATAATAAAATAAATAATAAATAATAATTATAATAAAATACCAATAATATATAATAATAATAAAAGCCAACAATAATAAGAATAATAATAATAATAAAATAATAATAATCAATAATAATATATATATCAATAATAATACAATACTTACTACTACTACTAATATATAATGATGATGATGATGATGATGAGATAACAGTATAAAATAGATATAATGATAATATATTATAATTAATATTATAATTAACAATTAACAATAATAATGAATATTAACAGCAATATATAAATTTCTGTTATTATTTCATTAATATTATTATTTATATTATTATAAAAATTCTAATTATTATTACAAAAATTGTGATAGTAATGATGATGATGACGATGATGTAAATGAAAGTAAATAATGATAAATAAAAAGATAATTATAATAAATAACGATGAATAGTTAATACATTGAGAGTAAATAATAAATACTTTATGAATAAATAGGTTAAATAGATACATATTTACATAAACATAATACATAATGACGACTGAATCATACAAAATTGAATTGAAGAATGATACTACTATACTACTACTGACTACTACTTATCACTACTACTACTACTTCTACTACATGCTACTACATACTACTGCTAATATAATGATAATATGAAGTTTATAACAATATTGATAAATAATACGCTAATTATAAAGGTAGACAAATATTGGCCGCTCATTAAGTGGTTTTGCACCTGACTATGGTGTCATGGGTGTGGTAAAGCTACTATTATACGACAAAGTTTGAAAATGACAGGGTGGGATATGTCGTGAGCTCCTGTGAAAAATCATGCAACAGATTAAAATTCAAATGAAATTGTGTTTTTTCAGCAAAATACAAAAGTGTGTTTAAACTTATTAAGATGACTTTGTTCTTATCGGATTATGATAGACCTTAAGCAAATTGCAGCGGCGACACTTCCACTTCGTCTGCGTGCACAACGCGACTATGAACGACTTGCACGTACATGTACATGTAGTTTCTGCGGCAGCTTTCCCAGCCGGTACGTAAAATCTTATTTCTGAGGAAAACTAATTGATAATTCCTCATATATCAGACTTATAATAGCAAATATAACTAGCACACAACTACTGCGCTGTAATAAGCGAATCAGTTAATTCTTGTTTTAAATATGAAATTAATCAGAAAATCACTCAAATTTGAAATCAGAGTATATTTGGTTTACCCATCAGTGGCTCGTCGTGACGTCACCGACCGTGCCTATGCGTAGACTCAGCTAACCAGCCGCAAATTCGGAGCTTTCGGCTGCAAAGGCGGAAGTCCAGTCGTAAAAACATTTAGTCGCGGGGCGAGCTCCCTGTTAGTACGTAGCCCGGTGCGACTAACGAGTCGTACTAGCCTAAGCGATGTCTGCCAATGTCAACCGTTGCATGTTGAAGTAATCCTCAAGACAAGACCGGGTACTCTTGATTTATCTCTTGTATTGTTGCTTTCTTCAGTAAATGCTCTAAATCTTCTCATCAATAGGCCTATTCCGTATGTGGTCAGATTCAGTAACATCAGTTGGGATCAGTTGGTAGTTAGATCTAGGCCACGGGTTTTGAAAAAAAATAGCAATTAAAATACACGCGCGTACGGTGCCTGCACACAATACTGTGCATGCTATCGTGTGCGCTCGCGCGCACGCCGTCTACCAAATCCTAACAGCGCCGCGCCGGCTACGAGGTGCTGTATCATCTTTGGTGAATACACGTACGTGCGAAAGTACGTGTGTGCGAAGGGCAAATACTGTCCCGCGGATCGAGGTTGACGCTTTCTATCAAACAGGGTTTGGGGTGCCTATCATTTGACCTTAGGTCAAGTGATAGGGCAGCCTAAACCCTCGAGGCAACTGTGATAGATAGATTATCACCGAATCACGTTATAGAGTTTTTGACCAACCATGATAAGTAATTTTAATATGAGGTATATTAATATCGCTTTACATCACGGTCGCCAGTTTGGCGTTTTTTCAGGCGCAAAAACACAAATCAATTTTGGGATTGAAGTAAATTAAACGTGCAGCGCAAAATGGCTTTTTGGCTTTTTTTTTGGGGGGGGGAGCATTTTTTCCATTGACATTCTAACAGAAAAAAATCATTACAAAACCGATTTCCGGGCATTCTCAAGTACAATAATTGCCATCAGGATCAAAGTAGCGTGCGCACGTGATACTTCACGTATAAAATCTGGCTGTGCTAAACCGTCGCACTTCAATTCTTGCTGCGGAATGGGGTTTCAAAGGTGTTGATTACACGTAATTTCTAACCACATCTAGGCTATACATGTAGTAATGCTGCCGGTAAAGATGCACTCAAATGCAATTTGGCGCTTTTTTTCACTGGAAATTTGGCGTTTTGAGATTCGAAAAACCTGGCAACGCCTGTTTTACATCAAGATTAAGAAAAGCAGCATCTAATTAAAACTTTAGTCATTAATTCTTTATTTCACTCAAATTTTCGGTTATCTTCTCAAATAAAACATTCCATTACCGACAGTATAATTTTAGGTTCCGTGATATAGCCAATTAAGAATTAAGAATTAGTTAGTGGCTTTACCGGCGGGGTGGTAGGGAGATATTCCGGGAACTTCAAGTAATTCTAATGTGCATTGTTATTTCTTTGTCCGACAAAAATAAAGTTCCTGTTGAAACACTATCTCAATAATTAAACGACTCAATGTGTTCTGGTGTGAAGGGGACAAGAACATCTCATTAAGTGTCCATTCTGATTGAAAAAAAAGATGCCTAGTTCTTAATCATTATTTGAGAATATGAGGTACGTTTTCTCCTTAATCATGTTCTGATTGCGCGTAGTATAACCGTGATGGTTTATTGAGACAATAATTCATAAGTAAAGTCACACTGTATGGAGTAGTTTGGCACTTAAATGAGCCCAAATCCTCCGTAGTTGCGACATGAGAAAGCCCCCCCCCCCCCCACGCCTCTCCCCGCGTGCCGCAACCATTTTGTAGGCAGGAAATTAAAAAAGAAAATGAACGTGTTGCTTGATTCGGACAATTGTCAGGAATCATTACTAGAGCAAACTAAACCAGTAGTTATCACCTAAATAGATAACTTAAGATGTAACTGTAATACTTCTATATCAAAAACGTTGGCAGTGTTGATGACTGACCTATTGCAGCCGATTTACTGATGACACATAAACGAATATTGAACCGAATCACAAGCTTCCTTGGAGTAGAATATATATCTTAATAACGTTCCACACGGTTTCTCAAAAGCATCACCGTATTATGTTAGCAAACTCCTTTTGATATTGAGGTCAGTCCCCCGCACCCCACAACCACCGGCAATACGCGTAACGCTAGGGGGTGTTTGGGGTGTTCAAAACACCCCCTTTAAAAATGGGTAATTGTTTTTAGGTGTTCAAATCACCCATTTTAGCAAATGGGGTGTGTTTAAAGCTTGGGAATGCAAAAATTTCGCGTGGCTGGGCTTACCTGGAAAAAAAAAAATTATCAACGATTTGCCGCGGGATGTACACCCCGTTTCCGTTTCCAAAATTCCTGCGAAACGCTCTAACTAACCACGCCACCGCCAACTATGTCAATCAATAAACGCCTACCTTTTAACTAATGTATAAAATGGTTAAGAAGGCGGATGAACTACTGCATTGTCCAACCTTATTGTTATTGATGGCGAAGTAGGTTGATTTTAAAAAATATATCTAATTTAAAAGTAACCAGGTTTGTTTGTATCCCTAAAGTGAGCCGGTGAACCTTTCAAATTGGTAATTGAAGCGGAGAAACTCGCTGAACGGAAACATATACAAAGGCGGTGGAGACGTGTTTGAAGTAAGTGATTGGAATTGAAGTTAGATTGAATATGTAATTGCAATGCATTTTAAACGGCGTGAGTTGGCTGCTCTCGACGAATGAATATTGTTTATTTGACGAGCGATCAATTTGACGGAAAAACCGCGGGCGTTTGGCTACATCAGACTAGCGCATGGCGTACTTCCTGAATTGATACGCTGTAAAGACACAGTGAAAAATAATTTCCAGTGGCGTTTTCAAGGGAATCCTGCGAAAAGTAGATCGTAATGATGACGATTTTGGGATCGAATTAGAATTGTGTCAGTCATACGTTAAGAATTGCATCTCGTCATATTAAACTTCACAGAACTATTGTTATTTTATGACGCAAAGTAAAACAGTTCGCTGGATTTCTGTCAGAATAGCATTTAGCATGTGAGGTTAAGTGGACAGACCGAGGCCAAGGAACCATTGGTGAGGTGGGTTCATTTCAAAAGATTTCAAGAGAGAAGCATTTGTTCGCACTACTTAGTTTGGCAACGGGCAAGAGTATGTGTTCGGTTCAATGAAATTAGTGTTGTGTATGACAAGTTTTCCCGACTTTAGGGGCTTGTTTGTGAATGTGGAAGTGTGTTTATGCGCTCTCTTATTTCTACGAGTTCTACAAACTGATTTCGGCTCTTTTATGAAATACTGTTGACAACAGCATGTGACCTTTATTCAACAAAAGTTGTAGCTTCTTACTTGCACTAATCATGGAAGCCACAATTCGACATTGGAGACAGACATGAGACAATACGACGTGGAATAAAGCTAACGGTTCAGCTGATTAATCGCAATAACGGCCACTGTTGGTAACTCCGTTGTTATTGTACGATCACAAGTTCGGAGCCCTCCGTACGGTTACCGATATTTATCACGTATTATCTTTGCAGTACACTGACCTTTTAGTGCCATCACCGTTATGCAGTGTCCATGCACTTGTTGGTTCATCAAATCGTGATAATTTGATGAGATATCGTGTAAACCTTGCCTGACTTCAAGACGTCCTTCCTCGTGACGTGTTTCGATCTGGAATCTGTGCGCGCAATATCAATAGATCGATATCGTTCGTTAAAGACCCGTGAAATATGCTTCAAACGGACCAAAACTTCAATCCGCTTGGGGGGTAATACTTCTAGTTTGATTGTTTCGTTATTATTGTGTATCGCACCATACTTCGTTGTTACCGCCTCTCGTTGATTTCAGATGTTAATTCAGTCGCTAATCTTGGATATGCATTTTCCCTGTCGTTTTTCTCATTTTGCCATCCCGCTCATCTCTATCCTATTTACGTATTGGAAAATGTACGGTATCGCAAAAGCGTTCGGTCGGCATTGCAAGCGTCGTGGCTCAAATGAGGCGACTAATGAGTCCGTGAGCCATCCTGGTCCAACGCCGGGTTGAATGGAAACCAGCCGTGCTTCTAAATTGTTCGAGACTTCGTCAACAATTTGTCAAAAATTAGTGAGAAACAATCACATTCGGTTGAGAGGAAAAATTGCACAACTCTTGGAAAGGAAAAGTAAACAATAAACGGAACAGAGAGCAGCAGCGGAACAATTTCCATTGTAACTGGGACATTTAATTTGCGGGGCTTCCTTCTTCTTCATATACTTAAGTGGCAAATGTTTGTCTGACGGTGTGTGTATATCGCCAAAAGCAACTTCGCTGAATACGTCTCATGGCTGGCTATAGCAACAGCGCTCTCACGGCCAATGTATTTATAGCGGTGTTTAACAACAATTTCGACGAGTTTTTAAGAAAGATGTTCGCGATTTCTGATAGATATCTTGTTCATCTCAAAGAAAACACACATGGAACAGCAACCCACCAAATATGCCAGAAGTATACAACGTGTTGATGTTTATATAGGCCCAGACGAGTAGCTTTGATTACAAGAGAACTTAATAATTATTTTCACAGAAACTCCGCTGCATACATGTAATTGAGGCAAAGGGTGGCAATTTCATTTTAAACCCAAATAGCACCTCATACTTTTTGCACGCTTCCTGAAAGTTGTAGTTAGTTTCCATTTAATCCGTTTGTTTACACTCGAATGACCTGAAGACGTTGCCTCATGTGACAAAGTTTGCTCTCTAAGAACAACGTAAAGAGATGTTTAGATATGTTAAGAGAGTTGGCCGTTCATGTGACAAAGTTTTTCTCTCTACAACGTAAAGAGATGTTCAGATAATGTAATGAGAATAGTTATTTGCAACTGTCCGAACGTCCCCACTTCATGTAAGTAAAAAAAGATGCTTATTTAAAACACAGACACTAATTATCAAAGTGAAGTGTCAGGAGGAAATAACCTTCTTTGTGAAAGGCGCTGTGGAATATGTTTTTTGGGGGAGGGGTGGGCAAGAAGACTACTCCAGGGTGCCTCAGAAAAGCTTTTAACGAGACAGCGTGAAATTTTAAAAGACGAAGAAGATGATGGTGATGAATGAATAATCTAATTAGGAATGGAAGTATATCAGTTTGTCTAACTTTTCTCAATAACGAGTAACATTAAATCGTTAAAGAACATATGTCATTTAACTAAAACTTATACTTTTATTTAGCCACCAAATTCTGTAAATTATTGGCGTTTGTTTCCTAACGGGAAGGTTTTCTTTCCGACGTCTCGTACCCGAAACATTCGCATGTTTTCAGAAGATTTATCACGCGTGGCGCCCATGCGAACCCGCGCGCTGTCTCAAGCGTAGTGGCCAAGCTTCGAAAAAAAAAAACATGGGAATGTGTCGTACGATACGCGGAAAGAAATCTTCCGTCATATATTATATAAAAAAGGGATTGTGGGGCGAAAATGTAAAGTACAATGTTCAATTCATAACATATATATTGTATTTCTTTACGATACTGCGTTCTTCGTTTCTGAGAAAAGTTAGCAAAAGTGATAATACATTCCCATTTGCCTAGTTTGCATAGTTTGATTAAGTATACTATCACCGCATGCACGCGCGTTCAGCGCATACTTATGATGTCATGTTAGACTATGCCTCATTGTGCACCAACTGTAATATTTGGATAGCAAAACTGTTTGATTTAATTTAGCAGAGAAATTTTGCCCTCACCTATAATGCGCTGTCCACAATTTGTCAATGGCGTCTAATGGGGTTTTGATATGTTAAAGGCAATGTGTGTCAGTTCTCTCGTTGTTTCTGAGTGCAAGAAATTGCGAGGTTTCGTTATAACCTGTTATTCTTGTCCCACGAAACCGAACGTAAAAGTTCTTCGCTCTAAGTGACTTGTACCACTCCTACCAAGTATTGTAACATCCTCTTCATAATTGGAACACTTTCGGGTTTGTATTTTGATTCAACTATTACATAACCATTATTGTGCTCTTTTTTTTCTTTCTCACGACTGCTTTTATTGCAGCGTCCATTTGCTTTGATTGTCTTTAGTGAATATTCTTATCAGTTGGCATTTAAATGCGCAAAATGTTTCTGAAATATTAATTAAAACTGTTTGCCTTGTGTATTTCAATGTTCATTTGATCTAAGTTTGAAGAACTTCTCTGATATTAAAATCTTGGCAGTTCAGCCGTTTTGATTCCATCAGGTAATATGGTTTTGCTGTATCTGTCTCTGTGAGAGTTTGGGACAGTAGGAAATTTGTAAGAACGAACAGAAATTACTATACAGCGTGGCCAAAAAGAATGCTACGCAAGGCGAGCGTATAATTTCTTCAAAGGCATTCAAAAATCATTGGTGATTATTTCATGGGTTAGAACATCTCTTTTCCGCAGCAAAATGATACCCATGAATTATCGAATTTTGATTGAGGTGTTTGGATCTCAGGGCTATTTTTCTCGAGGCAACATTAATTTGCTAAATTAGTTATTGTTTAAGCCCCAGCGATCATCGAACACCCGGAAATATTCTCGCGTTACAGTGTGCCATAGAATAAGCTCCCCCGGGCCGAAGGGAACAAAAGGCGGGAATGCCGCTCGCTTTGATAAAGAAGACCATGTGAGTCTGCATCTCCAATTGTCATCGCGGCTTGTCCTGGTATGGTAGGCTGAGACGCGAGAATATCTTATGTTCCGATGACCGCCGCTGATGAAAAATTGGTAAATTTGGGAAATGACATTGCCTCGGGAAAAATGCCGCAGACCCAAATAAATTACTAAAACCATCAAATTATCATGGTATAATATTGTTGGAAAAGAATGTTCTAATCGCTGAAACAAAAACCAATGACATATTGGGCAGATGATGTTGAAGAAATCAGCGATCGTAGTGTACATTCTTCTGGTCCACCTGTATAGCAACTGGATGGTTACGCGGTCTAACATTCAACAGTAGTGTTGTCCATGGTTATCTCTCCCGGAACAACTGTAGTCTAGAATTACTTACAAACAATCTGTTTGGAATTGATTTTTTGTTAAATTGATTGAAAGGTTGATTCTATTGATTCATTCATTCATTTTTTGCTCTTCATTTTATTGGCTGACTGATTGATTGATGATGGATTCATATGATTCCATCTGATTCATTGATTCAATTGATTGATTGATTGCATTGATTGGAATATTATTGATTGATTGAATTGATTGATTGATTCGATTGATTGATTGATTGATTGATTGATTGTTGATTGACAGATTGTTGATTGATTGATTGTTGATTGATTGATTGATTGATTGATGATTGATTATTGATTCAAATTTCATTGAAAGTAATCAACTAAAAAAGGATATATAATATACCACTACCACTTTCAAGATTTGCCGGCATCAATCATGAAATGGTAATATTGGAATCTGTACAATCCATGGAACAAAATGATGATGAGTTATTCAAAATAACTTACATATCGACGAATTCGATCAGGAATTGGTACGCAGGTACAACAAAGATGATAGTATTAATCTACTCTCTCAAATGGGAACGCTGTTGAGTTGTTATTAGGTCCATCAATAGATAAATTAATTAAGAGGTTGTTGATACGGAGGCACACAATTATCGACTGCAATTAACCATGTCGATTGATTTCATTTATTTATCTATTCATTCTTATTCATTGGCTGAGTGA
>JZLH01S0612683.1:25312-56402 GCA_001188425.1 Eucidaris tribuloides
GAAGTAGGCCTGGCGACTTGCTAGACTCTATTCACTATCACAGCCATTGTCTATTTCTATTGTGTGGGGACTGAGACACACACTCTCCACACACACCATTAGATTTCTGTACAGTTTCAATTGTACATGGGTGGAATATTGAGCAAATCTGAACCCTACTTTTAAATATGCATGATTACATAAAACTGATTATTGATATCCTATTCAAACCACCTCCACCATAAATGTTCACTATTCAAAGGCAACTATACTCAATACCTAGTCTAATCTGGTGTATAGTTTTTGTGCTATTATACCAAATAGACAAATCTTATTTTAACACCTAGTAATTTCATGTGTTACGTATTGACTAAAAACTATTGCTTTAAAAAGGGTAAAACAAATAATATTAACGATAATCAATGTTGTACAATCAAACTAGCTATATCATAACATAATGTATGCCTTTTTGCCAAATCTGTGTAAATTTTCAATTTAGTCAATTGTAGTTGTCAGTTGCGAAGTGATATGACAGCAATATTGCGTATGTTAATTTTGTTGTATATCAAATTACTGGAATGTTATTTTGGGGGCGTAAAATAACAATCAATAAACTATTAAACTAACACACAACTTCAAAACTTGATACATCTCTATTGATAGTAATTTACCAGCAATTGAATGGTAGTTTATGTTTATGAAATTAATCTTAATGCAAGAGTCTCTAACATCTGTAATCCATATAGCCAAGGGCGTCGGTTGTTCCGACGGACCTTCTCCGCGACAGTTGCTCCGGTGACAATATCTCAGAAGAAAAAGAGTTAGGGTTGCCATTGATTGATTGACTGATGATTGATTGATTGCTTGATTGCTTGATTGATTGATTGATGATTGATTGATTGATTGATTGATTGATTGATTGATTGATGATTGATTATTTGTTGAATGAATGATGTGATTGATTGATTGATTGATTCATTGATTGATTGATTCATTCATTCATTCATTCATTCATTCATTCATTCATTCATTCATTGGGTGATTGATTAAAAACAGTCAAACCTGCGTTCCAGCACTTTACAAATTGACAATACTACAAAAGTATACACACATCAAGCAACACACACAATGCCACACACCATGGCAAACAAGACCACACACAACACACAACACACAGACCCACATTCACATCAAGCACTCACACAAACATTACAAACACACACAAAAGACACAACAGACAAACATACAAAGTATTCTGTTTCCAAATTTCCAGAAAAAACAAATGAGTCTTTGCGGAATTATAACTGAAGAGTATCTATATGCCTTCATATATTCTGTAACTTTAAAAGAGTATGGCAATGTGCATGACAATTAAGATACTCGACCATATCAAACCATTATAAGCAGCAGTAAATCTGTAACAAAAAGAACTCGGACCAGGGGCGGCGCCACGGTTGGCAGAGGGGAAGTTCGATCACCTGACATTTTGTAAATTCGGAAAATCATGGTGTTTTTGCTGTATGTGTAATTCATGAAATTTAGCTACTTTTTTATTTTCGCCCCCCCCCCCACTACCACTACAGCGTTCACCCTCCCTAAGATTTCATCCTGGTGCTACCCCTGACTCAGACTCACGTTCCTGTAGACATGCGCCAATTGAAACTTGATGTTAATCATGATTAAAGCACACTTATCATTAAAAATAATGGACCTAAATTCTCCCCATTAAACAATTTCTTGGCCTTGTGCCAACTTCACAGAATAAAAACTCGCATATTCTGAAAAAAAAATCACATTTACATTACAAGTACTTCAGACAATTGACATCGAGGTAGTTGGAGTGATAAAGTGGACGCAGAAAAAGAACATACACACTCGATTTCATTATGTTTTTGTTCTTAACTTTTCGAATTTCATTCAATAGCTCTCGTGATTAGTTATAAGTGGATTATGACTGAAAGTTTACTTTTATATTTAGACCTTACATCTGAGCACCTGTTCCACGACGAGCAAATTAATAACACCATCTATAAAATGGAAAAAAAAATATGTGTAATTGCTTTTAATGAAATCGGTCGGTCACAAGAATATGAAGATCTAGACATCAATACAACGAGGAGAAAGAAGGGTAATTTTACCTATCAATTTCTTATTCTTGATGTACGGACAACTTTTCAGTTCTATTCTGTTATTTTGTGCTTCAGTGTACGTGTATGTCATTATCGAATTTAAACGTTATTTTTTCGTTGTCATGGTGACGTGCAGCAGTTCTACGATGATTAAATATAACTCTCAAAGTACAAATGAAAAACTCCTCATCCTCAACGTGTTTCAGTTTCGGATGGATTTAAAAAATGCATCGCAATACTTTCAATATATCCATTATATTTTAATCGAAATGCGTCTGTGAGTACACGTTAATTCATCGTAGGCATTGATAATTTGTAAAACAATAAGTAGATTTTGTTTAATTTCTACATTGAGCTAGAGAGTCCTATGTGGTAATGGTATAAACAAATGCAACTAGTCCACAAACATTTAACAAGTGGTAAACCGTCTTTACAACCTATAGAATGAGGGTTAAAAGAAAATTACGGTTATTTAAATACGTTGATCGATTATAAGAAAAATCGACCGTAGCAGGCAACGGATTAATTTCCTTCCATGATTTTGAAAGTGATCCGTTTGGTTGCTATGGCAACACAAAGCAAATACATACTGTAGAGAGACATCGTTACAATTATTTTCCCGAGCTCTTTTCAGCGTTTCAACATTGTTATAATACAAAAGCGCATTATTCTCCAATCAAATAACGATCAGTCAGGAAATTTGAACCGACATGAAAATGAACATCAGAAGCGTGTAAGG
The DNA here is from genome assembly GCA_001188425.1 of Eucidaris tribuloides. Taxonomy (NCBI): domain Eukaryota; kingdom Metazoa; phylum Echinodermata; class Echinoidea; order Cidaroida; family Cidaridae; genus Eucidaris; species Eucidaris tribuloides. The sequence goes on from JZLH01S0612683.1 coordinate 28,160, forward strand.
CGTGCCTCATTCAGAGATCCACAATGCTATTTATATGCTTTCTTTTCATTGCAAATTGTACTCCGCCGCAACTAAATATTTGAATGGGAACAAGTAGTCACGTTTCAACAAGTCTCGTTCCATATCAGATTACCTGCCGTTTGCCAACTAGTTACGGAATATTGTTCAGACGATCTGAAAATTAATTTGGCAGTGCCCGTGCCTTTGGCAACTTTTCATGCATTCTGTCGTCAGGATATTATTTGAACAGTGTCAAAATTGTATGCCAGGAATTTTAGAGTGTCTCAGTGTTTAATACAAATAAACAGGTAGATGTGCATGCAACCGCATAAACTTTTATTTCGTCTGACAGCATCGCCAATTCTGATTTTTGTTACATTCTGGAACTTTCTTATTAACAGCTACTGTATATACCGACTCTCGTGGTGCTTTCACGAGAGTTTCATAAAATAGGTCTCTACTGGCTGTCCCTTGTTCTTCGTCATTTCGTCTGGACTTATCTTTATTGCAGCGTCCATGTCAAGCGGATTTTGGCGTCCAGAAAAGTGATGGGAAGTTGTTTTCTGGAATCACTGTAGTCCGCCAGTTACGTTCGTCGATTACTGAATGTCTGTCGTTTGCTTGAGTTTTCAAGATCGGAGGCAGGAAATATCGGATGACAGTTTTCTTGTAAAAATTGGTAGTGACATGGTATGCAGGGTCAGAAGACTAGACACCTCTTGTGCACGAGGGATATGTGCGACCATCCTTCAGTGATTTAGCTATCAACCAAAAGAGCCACACAGCAGCAAAGACAAATAAAGACCTAAAATACTGTTTCTAAAACGTGTCCTGTTTCTTGAGTCAACGTATTGGGAAATTGTCGGTTTCAATATAAACGAAAACTTCGAGACTATGATGACAAGACAAATACATCTGCGAGAGGCTACGTTTTATTGTTAAGCTTTCCTAAAAACACATCAATTAATTCTGAACCGCTCACACAACAGATTTATTTGATTAATGATCGACAGATTGAAAGGAAGCCTGTCATAATTACACTCGGATGTCGCAGTAATTGTTTGTGCATACAGAAGAATGGTCGTTTATAAACTTGGTTCTTCCTGCGAAATTCACAATTTTGATTACATTCACTGCACAGACCTGATGGTATCAAACTCCGTATTACAATCATGACCTAGTCAGTGAATGCTACATCCGTTCAGCCAACTAACGCGAACTTGATATTATGCATTCTTGAATTACTAACTTTTTTCATTACTTGCTCACCAGGTTAAGTTACATGTAGGCTAGTTAAACTTGTCTCGCCCCTTTAATGGAACATCGGACGGTGCCTATCTCCGTTTCAGGAATTCTAGGCCACAAGGCTGAACAAGACATTTTGACTACAGTGGGGGGATAGTCCTCTGGTAGTCCCATGCGTTTAGCTCTCAACACCATCTAGTTATCTGAACGCCAGGCTAGAGGCAGTAGGTACTGTTTCTATGATGATCTTTGGTATGACCCGACTACGAGCCTGAACTCGCAATCTTCAGAACGAAAAGCGGACGCTCTACAACTGAGCCAACTCGTGATTTCCATTACTTGCTCACCATGTAGCAATTGTTAAAGAACAAGAGCAGCACACGTACATATTTTCTAAATTATTTTTGTTGAGTTACTCTACGAATGTCAGTTTCTTCAAATTTACAACAAAATGGATTCCAACAATTCCACATCTCCCGTAGATATCGATACTTTCGGTCGTGTCTTGAGACTTTCAATTCATGTTATCATCGCTCTTACGGCTGCTATCGGTAATCTTCTTGTAATCGTTGTCATCGCCAAGTTCCGAGCCCTCCGGACGGCGTCAAACTTATTCATATCATCTTTGGCAATCACCGACTTTTTACTTTCAGTAACAATTATGCCTCTGTTCATGCAGAGGCTGTATTACAACAGGTGGCTCTTTGGCGAGGTGCCGTGCAAACTCTATCAAATGTTCGACTTTCTGCTGGTACATGCTTCCATCTGGAATTTGTGTGCGATATCGATCGATCGTTATCGCTCTCTTAAACAGCCACTGAAGTACAAGCTCAATCGGAATCGCGTTTCGTTGGTGAAAACGATTCTAGCCGTTTGGTTTATTTCTATATCGATATCGTTACCCATCGTTGCTATCGTGGACTACAGACAGAATCATTGCGAAATTAAATTTAACATCATATTTGACACTCTCTCACCACTATTAGCTTTTTACCTTCCACTCACAATAATTATAATCGCATATTTGAAAATGTATGGCGTGGCCAAGCGATCAGCCCGTGTTGGTTGTATGATTCTTGTTAACAGTGCGCCAAACGGCGGGGAAAATGCACCCTGCACGTCTGAGGAAAATGCACCTTGCACGTCTGAAGCACCAAGTTACGTGGATTCGGTACCAACCAGCAACACAGGGAATGCAAGTGGCAGAAACAATGCAAAGCTTCTGGAATTCAAACATGCCGCCTCGAATAAGAGGGAACGTAAAGCAGCTCGAACAGTCGCCATCATTACGGGCACATTCATTGTGTGTTGGGCGCCCATGTTTCTGTCGATAATTCCTCTCCAGTTTTGTCGTAAGTGTCCATACATGGATGAAATTTGGAAGGATCTTTTGTGGATCGGCTATAGTAACAGTGCTCTAAATCCAATCATATATACAATTTTTAGCAAAGAGTTTCGACGAGCTTTCAAGAAAATGTTTTGTACAATGAGGATGAAAGCAAGATTTTCACGTTAATTTTTCATTGATTTTAACTCGTTAGGGACTAGATACGAGATACCTTGTGTAGGATTCTATGGAGGATGCGTGTTATATTCAAGTCAAATCGTCTCCAACGGGTTAAGTATGAAATTCATACAATCAAGCTTTGAATAAGGTATAATTCATTGCCTCGGCATAATAATTATTAGGCCACGTATACACATTTTTACTGTGAAAGAAGAAAAAAGATAATTCTGTAATTATTTATTTTTTGCCTGATGAATATCCAAAGCGATTGAAAGTGTGTGAGATTTGGGAGGAAATGGGCAGATGAATCCGGTGAACTTGTGTGTTTGTATATTTTCCCTTTGTTAAAGCACTAAGTCATCATTTTGAAATATAATTTTTTTCAGTGCTTCATTTTTAGACCATATCAAAGACACTTAGAGCATGGAGGATTATGTAGCTCACATTTTTTAAAACTGTGACCATTGTTAGCCAGTGGCTTTAAGCGTCTCGGTCGTGTCATCAGTTATCAGAAAGAGAACGGAGAGGGCAGCATATTGAATCATGGTTTGGTAAAATCCTCTCAATTGTTAAATGTTAGGTCTTTGAAATACAGGGTGTAGGCCATAGCTGCAAAATAACAGCTCTCCTTTATTTGGAATTTTCATGATAGTAGTTGGTTTTGTTTTATCATGCATCATGTATAATTAAGACTGGAATACGTGCATCGTTGGGTAGATGCACGAATTAATGTGGTTAATTTATTTCGGTATGCAGGGGCGTTGATCCATTTTTCTGATTGAGGTGGCAAAAGTGAAAAAATTTCAAAATTTCCGCGCGCCAATTTGCAATGTGGAATTTTAAATTAAAAATATTGTTTGTTTAATGGTATTTTTATGCTGTGTTTAATGGCTTTGTGCTGCTTTCCAATACTTTTTAAACAAATCCTTGCTTTCTATACATGTTATGAATTTTTCAAGTTATTAAAATTATTGGGGGCGGCAAATCGATATGTTTGCATCTTCATTGGGGTGGAGACTGCCTCCCTTGCCACCCCTGGATCGACGCCCCTGTCGGTATGATTTGTTTGGCTTCCGTGTGGATATCGTAATATTGCAACAAATCTTACTTTCTTACTTTACAAAACAATGAGAAAATATTTTAAGCAACGATGTAATCTAATCGCTGTTTTTAACCTTGTGTTCTTGTAATCGTGGAACCTAACCATATCGAGTATTTGTTTCTTTTTCTTTGTTGTTGTTTTCATTCGATATATATGTTTACTTTTATCAACGGAGTGATAAGGGATTGAAATCAAATTCCAATTTAGCCGACGAAAATGAATAAGGTTATTTTTACCCAGTCAAGGTCGTTAAGGTTCGTCCATCACCGGTCGAAGCTCAGAAAGAAAATCCAATTATTCCAATGGAAACCATTTCCTTGATTGAATTGAAATTCATGTTGTCACTTCTGTTTTAGAGTACGGCTGATTGCATTAATGATACCCGACGTGACCTTCATTAGATACAGTATACACTTTCTAAAACATGTCATGGTCAATAATGACAGTCTGGTCACGTGATGCAATTATATAAATTATATCATTATAATCGATTCATAACAAATAAATGTCGAACACAAAGTACATTACTCCTTCACAGGGATTACAAATTATGTCTTTGGTTCACAACAAATTCATCAATCCATCTAGATATAAAAAAAACCTGCACTGGCTATCCGTGTCTGTACTTTTAATCAAATATTTTAACATGGAAAATGCGATATTTTAATATTTTTTCGTGTAAACAACCAAATTTTTGTTTGTGCAATGTGCTCGATTTTTCAAGTTAAAGCTTTGCTTTATCCCCTGTAGATTTTGGATAAACAATCACCTTTATTTTTTATCCCAAGAAGATGATTTTGAATTCCTTCAATGCGACATTTATACTGTTTAATGACCTAACTGTTTAAAATGTCTTGTGGTGTGCGCAAAGAGGCTCGTGATTCTTTCTGTTGTAACTGTCCTTATTCTCATCACCGCGACAAAATTGGGCGCGGCTCATGACACAGTCTTCTTTGACCCTCGATTCCAAACTACCACAACATCATCTTGCGCCAAAGAGACTGACAAGGTTTATGTCTTATGCTGTTACTGACAAAACATCGGTTTATGAATTTATTAATGTCCTGTGGACAAGGTCGTTTTATAATACAGCAGTCTATGGAATTAAACCGGAATGGTCGCCCACTGATTTTCACTTTTTAAAAGCACTGAATGATCGTTTTGAACTGTAATTTTTTCAGGTCTCCGTTTGAAGACCTTATTAAAGACATTATAGTAGCATATGGTGGATCGTGTAGCTCAGATTTTGTTTTTTTAACTGGATGCCTCGAATAAAAGACTGATATTTGTTGTTAATAACCATTCTTGTTTTGCCAGGCTGTGGATTTTAAATTTGTTTTTATGCCTCTGCAACCACAAATAAAAAAAAATGTGTGCCGAATGGATGATTCTGGGGTTTTTTTTCAGTCTGATTCATTTATGTAATGAGTTTTGCTTTACAGTTCTGTGTTACGGTACACGAAGAAATTGCATATTATTTGGTTAGGCCAATGTCGATTTAGCCAACGCTTGGTATCGGAGCGATCTAAGCACACTATTTCCTGACAGAACTGGTATAAAACGACCTGACACTTAAAAATGTTCACTTCAATCAACCTTGCTTTCATGATTAATTGTCTATATTTTGTCTTCATATGTGAACGTTCTCTATCTGAGTTTTACTTTCGTTTAATGTAAAAATGTCTGCAATGTACGTTTGGTAACTTTTTCCTGTCCTTCTACATTGGAAAAATGTAAACGTAAAGTGACTGTCCCCCCGCACTCCTCTTTAGTTTTAACTTTACTGAAAAGTGGCTGCCATCTTTTGTGAATTATCATAAAACACGAATGTAATACTTGATTCTAATTTTAAAAATAAGATTATCTGTCTAAAATTCTAAATCCCTATTGCATCCTTCAATCCCTTAGTGCCATTGTAAAAAAAAAGAAAAACAACTAAAACAAAACATATAGAGTTTGCATGTGCAGGGGCGGCGCCAGGGTAAAATCTTGGGAAAGGGGAATCTGTCGTGAAAATTTCGCGACCAAAATATTTTTCACGGCCAAATTCGAGGCCAAATAAGCAGGCGAAAGTCGAAAAGTCGCTCAGTAGGGGGGGGGGAAGAGGGGTTGGCAGAAAATTTTGGTGGCCGAATAAAACTTTTCACGGCCATACAGCAGGCAAAAAGTCGTTGAGTGAAAATCACAGGGGGCGAAATTTGCGATAAACACTAAATCCCCGTAATTTTCATTACTTTGAAAAACTCTGCCCCCCCCCCCGCCCTTTGTGGCGCAGCCCTTGTGCATGTGGTGAATCTGTATGTGGCACTGAAATGGTTAACTCTGTCTTAATGCAAGGCATTGGATGCTACGGCCTGGTTCCATACACGAAACTACGTTTTTTTTTCAGGTCTTTTTCTCTGTCTGTCCGTGCCCTAGTTTGTGCTTATTCATGTACACAGTACTAAACATTCTTAGAAAGTTGGTATTAAATTCACACAACTTTTACTGTGTGTTGTAATGTACTATTACTTTACTATAATTCACAGTTTATTTGACCATTGTGCAAAGCGCTGGGCAGGCCGACACTTTGGTCAATTTGGGGTTAAATCAACCAAGTATTGGCAAAAGATTCATGAGTTTTGTAGACAGTATAGTTTGACCAACCTTTTGCGTAGGCCAAGAAGCATAAAATGGTACAGGAGAATTATGCCCAGAGGCACCTGCGATGTTTTAACCCGTATACCTTTGGGCATTTCACTTCAAATCACATGGGTAATTTCACAACCGTCTTATAGTTTCAAAAACCCGATCAAACTTTCGTATGTAATGTTAGCACCGGATGACTTAACAAACAACACCCATTTCACTTCATCTGCGGACTAAATTTAGCCAATCAAAGATTATTAAATACGGATGAGCTGAGACATCGCCTTAAGGCTTTGAATCAAATCAATGATGAGTAAATAAATGTTTAAGTGACGAAAAAACACGAATTATTAAACGGGAATGGTATCGTTTTTATGTATTATTATATCAGTTCGATTAAACTGTGTAGGCTTGCGGAATTTATTGATTCCGGCCAAATTTTGTCTATCGTAAATTCGTGTTTATTTGACAAATAATTAAGTTAACATTGACATCAGAATCTCGTGGACTTGTCAACAAGAAAGAACGCAACAAAAGCGAGGGAATTCTTCGTGTCAACAATGTCCACTATATCGCGGGGACTGTGATGGTAACATGGTCAGTGTGCAGTCTTTTATCATGGTACTCTGTAATCGATTGATTTACCAGAGTCTTTGAAATTCAATTGAATTTGTTTACAATCTGCGATGAACATAACACATACATATTAAATTACAATGTATTTATATAATGATATAGTAATGAAAAAAAAAGGTTTTGTACAGAGCTTTTTGATGGAAGATAAAAATAGCATGTGATTGTAAGCCTCATATTGGTCCCATGTGAAAAATCTTCAATCAATGATATAAACAATTAGCATTAAAGATCTCATTTGTTGGAAACAAGAAATATCTACACTTTTATGTGTAAGGAATATGAAGAAAGTTAATGCTAATAATTTCTGAAATTATTTCTATGATGGTTTACGTTTACACAGTATGAATGTTAATACCAACATATACCTCCTCCTCCTATTTAACCTCTACGTTGTCAAATTATCTGTCATTTTCATAGTATTGTAAAAAATTCATATTACCTTTTGTAGTGTAGTTATACCTTTTATATTTTACTGCAAAAAATGGTATTATACCCTTAAATATATTATGGTGATATTTGCAAGGCCACTTTCTTTTAGGTTGGCTCCCCAATAGCATTGGACTTTGTAATAATGTTAATGTCACTTTGATTATCTAAGTATAAATTTATTTGTTTTAATTTGGAAATAAAAGAATTAGAATTAAATTGAAGTCCGTTTCTGCTCATTGTTTCTTCTAAACTGATCAACCTCTTATCAACCAACTTAATCATTTCTTTTTCCAACATTTGACCCTACCACGCATGGACTGTAGAGTATACTAATTATTACGACCACCACTTCATGTCTGATTATGTGCATCTGAAATGTATTTTCCACGTACGTGTATGTTTTAAGAGATGAGCTAGAGATGAAGAGAGAATTTTCAAACAGGTTACATGTTGGGTTTGTAGCTATTCATATATTTGCTCAATGGTGCACAGACCACAAATACAGAAAAACGTACTAGAAACTGCCAACTTATGTATAATAGTATATTATAGTATACACTCATGCTCATAATTATGGAATATTTTGTTGATACTTCAGTTCTTTCTCGTATATCATCCAAAATTTTCAAGACAAGTGTTTATTTCACAAAAACGCAGGATGTGAAGCAATTTTTGGATTTCCTGAGATGACTAAATTAGAAACTAAAATATGTTTGAGCGCAATAACAATTACATATTTATTTTTTTAAATCCACAAAAATCATTTTAAAAAAAGTGTTAAGTTAAAGTAATTAAAAAAAAGACAACCCCAAAACTGATAAATGTGTTAGTGTATCTGATGTCACTTATCATTAAATTAATATCAGAATTGTCTGCTACAAGTCTAATAACGCGCGTAACCACCAGGTGACTCAACAACAACAACAATCCCGCCATTTATAAACAAAGGTTTTAGTGTCGAGTCGGACGCTACAAAATGCTCAGCATTCCTGAAATTCTTAGATTAAAATTGTTTCACCTGGGGTGAGCAAAATATTAATCTCAGATGTACCGTTCACGGAAAATGGCAACTTCTAAAATGTTTTTAAAATATTCCATAATTATGAGCATGAGTGTATACAGTATGAACATTTAATTACTGTTTTGGATACTCGTTGCCTCGTAGACACACTTGGGACTCAGTAGTGGCGATAGGAACACTATTAATGAACAGGCTTTGTACTAAATTATGACCGAATATCGTTTGGAAACTGTGAAAAATAAACATCAACGGTAGAAATTCACACCTGTTCTATGACTTCACAGGCTCACATCCATTTTAGGATATTGTCTGTGCATATTATAAACGAAAGTTGTATTCGTCTGTAAACTTGCAATGGTGATCGAAGGCAGAAAATATGCAAAGAAAATTATCTATGCATCATTAAAATACAAGGTTGCAGGAATTCATTACAGAGAGTCACACCATGTACACGTAGTCATGTAGCATCCAATGTGGTACAAAAATTACAGAGCAAATAATTATTGATCTGTTTTGAGTGAGATCGACTTGTTCCGCTGTGTTTAGGCAGAGCGGGTTTGTAGCAGCGCGGGTTTATAGAGACCGCTCTGGTTTGTAGAGATAAACCGCATCTACGGTGAATATGTGGAAGAGATGATGTTTCTGGTTGAAAACGAAGTACAGGTCAGGGGTTGCACACAGCTGCAGGAGGACCCATATGAATTAGTGTTGTCTACAAATTGTTTACAATCTTTAAATTGTTGTACTTGTAACCCTATAAACCCATTTTTCTAACGCAGTTTACACTGGAGAGGCGCATAATTCCTATGAGGTTCATAATTTTCCTTCCCTTGTCCGTCTCTCGCTCTTTGTCTCTTTTGCAATTTTTGCACCCCCCCCCCGTAAAGTGGCGTCCGGGGATACGTGCCCCTCTGGCCCCCCCCCCCTAGATACGCCACTGTATAAAGCATGACATGCTGGACCACCAACCTTCGAAATCTTGCCCTGTACCGAGGCTAGGGGCAGAGGCGTCGATCCTTGGGGGGGAGGGGGCGATCGCCCCACCAATGAAAATATTGGGGGGGGGAACATATCGATTTGCCCCACCCCCCCCAATAATTTTGACAACTTGAAAAATTCATAATATGCAATGCAAATATATGTTTTAAAAAGCATTGGAAAGCACTATAAAACCATTAAACATGCATAAAAATACTATTATACATACAAAATTAATTTTTTGGTGCGCTTTGCGCACAAGATACTGTGTTACAATTTGGCGCACGGAGCGCGCCGAAAATTTTGGACATTGTTTTCACTTTTGCCTCTCCCCCCCCCCCCATTCGAAACATGGATCAACGCCCCTTGCTCGGGGGGGGGGTATTCATCCGTAACAGATAACACCCGACACCCTCTTCCAGTTGTTGTTGAAGTTCTGCTGCCACTGACAAGATAATGGATAAGTACCGCACGTGAGTCAAGCATCCATCCAGTCCCACTCCTGTAACATAGCAATCATCTATAGGGGATAGACACTGCAAAATCAGGTACCCTCCCTACTCAAAAGTATTGCAACATACAATATAACGCATACATTTTACGTTGAAGGGGTCTTTCCATAATGACGTCCACATGAAGTTTATTATTGGAAAATAACAAATTATTTGAAAAGACATCAATAAATATTATTTCTCGTTTCTTCTCCAAGGCGGAGAGATTATCAAATGCAAGTGCACCCACGACAGAGGGGCTGGAACATAAAATTTTGCATTTTTTCGCCTCCCTATAGGGGTGGGGTGTTAATTAACACTAGCATCGTAATTCGGTTTCATATTACCAATGAAACGGTTTTAATGGTTTGGAAAGACTTCCAGCAAACAAAAAATGTGAATATGTTCCTCTGAAGGGGTCCCAGAAAGAAGACCACACCCCTCGAAGACGATAGTGACCTCCTATCTTCATAAGTCAGTGGCAAGGAGCAAACGCCCCATATTTTAAACGAGACCTCTTCAAGTTATAATTTCTTATTCTTTCTCAATTCTGATATTATTGTAAACATCTTAAAATTTACTGTCATGAGACTTCTCAGTACATTGGGTATAATGATGCGAAGAGAAAGCCATCATCTTTAATTAGCAGCCTTATCCTTCTTGTCACTGTCTTATGAAGATAGGAGGTTACTTTCGTCTTCGAGGGGCGTGGTCTTCTTTCTGAGACCCCTTCAGATAAACATATTGATATTATTTGTTTGCTGGAAGTCTTTTCAAACCATCAAAACCGTTTCATTGGTAATATGGAACCGAATTACTATGGCAGTGTGAATTAACACCCACCCTTATGGGGAGGCGAAAAAATGCAAAATTTAATGTTCCAGCCCCTCTGTCGTGGGCGCGCCTGCATTTGATAATCTCTCCGCCTTGGAGAAGAAACGAGAAAGAATATTCATTGATGTCTTTTCAAATAATTTGTTATTTTCCAATCATGAACGTAATTAGGACATCATTTTAGAAAGACCCCTTCAACGTAAAATGTATGCGTTATAGTGTATGTTGCAAAACTTTTGAGTAGGGAGGGTACTCTCAGTTGTTCATGAATTTTCTTGACTGTAATACAATAGGAAAATTTGCTGAAAAAATAGAAAAAAAAATTGCTGACAACCTAACAATATAATTATCAATGTGAGCACACATCCACACAGGTCATTTGAAAAACACACACACACACACACACACACACACACACACACACACACACACACACACACACACACACACACACACACACACACACACACACACACACACACACACACACACACACACACACACACACACACACACACACACACACACACACACACACACACACACANACACACACACACACACACACACACACACACACACACACACACACACACACACACACACACACACACACACACACACACACCACACACACACACACACACACACACACACACACACACACACACACACACACACACACACACACTACACAGGATACAGGACACATACCATTTTCAGTTCCAAATGCCATTCACCCTTTGCATGGGCCTACCAAACAAAAGTCCCTATACATGTACAGTGTGTATCAAAAAAAGTAGACACTTAGAAAAAAATTATCACACAAAAATTTCATGATCTAGAGATTATTTTTTGATATAAATATTTTACCTTGGACCTAAGCTACCTGATGACACTGGTGATATTGAAAGTATTTCACGTATGAGTGATCGCAACCCACTTTTTTGCAATCAGCCAAAAATGCACTTGCGCACAGAATTGTGTTTCTATAGTCAATGTTTAATGACTCATAGACCTGTGCTGCAGAAGCTCTCAACTGATGTGCACAATTATTCAATCCTCAGCATGCTCAGAGAAGAGGTAATATCAATTTTGTGACAAAAAAAGAAAAAAATGAAGCAATGATTCAGATATACTCCTAAAAAAGATGCAAGATGAACTCCCGGGATGAACTGTGAATTGAACAAAAACGGCATTTTTCTTCTTTTTTTACAGGTATTGGCTAACATTTACCACAGTTAAAAAATCTGAGCTACATGATTCCCCATGCTACCATTGTCTTTGATACGGTCTAAAAATGACGCCCTGAAAAAATTGTATTTCAAAATGATTTAGTGCTTTAAAAAAGTGAAAATCGTAAGTTGATCGGATTCACCTGCCCATTTTCTCCCATAGACTTACTGTGTGTACACCTACGCTATTTAAACTCGCCCCGAGTTTTGTTTATTCATGCATAACTTGCCATTGGCAGTGTAAGTTTCCAAACTGTTTTATTCTAGGGTGTTGTCCATATGAACACTACTATGTAGTTCAGATATCAAAATTTGAAAACTTTTTAAATTGAAGCTCCACAATGTTAGCCTATCACTTTAAGGGGTGGGGATGGGTTTTACCTGAATCATTGCATCATTTTGTTAATCCTCAGCATGCTGAGAGAAGTGCTAATATCAATTCTGTGACAAGAAAGACAAAAATGAAGCAATGATTCAGATACAATCCACCCTCACCCCGTAAAAAAGAAGAAAATGCCATTTTTTCAATTCAGAGTTCATCTTGCAAACATGACATTTTCATCTTTTTTAGGGGGTATATCTGAATCATTGCTTAATTTTTGTCTTTTTTGTCACCAAATTAATGCTACCTCTTCTCTGACCATGCTGAGGAATGAATACTTGTGCACATCAATTGAGAGCTTCTGCAGCACCGGTCTATGAGTCGTTAAACTTTGCCTATAAGAACACACTTCTGTGCGCAAATGCATTTTTGGCCGATTGCATAAAAGTGGGTTGGGCTCACTCATGCGTGAAATACTTTCAATACCAACTATGTCATCGGATAGCTTGGGTCCAAGGTAAAATATTCATATCCAAAAATAACCTCAAACTTACGAAGTTTTTTTATTTTTTTTTCGAAGTTTCTACTTTTTTTTTTATACACACTGTATACCACTGGAGCACAAACGCTTGCACACATCACCACAAACCATTAATGGTAAATGACATGATTAGGGTGGTTCTCAACTTGGGCTGAAACTACTCTAAAATCAAGTAAACTACATGTATGTAAGGATTCTCCTGTGAAAATTTTCTACTCAAACGTAGACTCATTTTAAAATAACTAATGTCAATATCTCTCCTGTCAAGTAAACCCGCTGTGTGGCTTTCTATGGGGCTTATTTTTATTGTGCCCCGATAGAATTAATGTTCATACTTGATTCTCCTTAAGTAAACAAATTAGAGACAAATCCTTCCAGCTGAAAGATCCACTCCAGCTGGTGTATAGTTGGCATATATCTCAACTCATTTGGTTCTTGAGGCATTTTCAAGTGTTCCCAATCATGCCACTGACCTTTAACAAACATGATTGCCCCCCCCCCAAAAAAAAATGAGAGCAAATATTGTCATTCAGTTTACATTAGTTTGTTTTAATAGACTTCACATAGGAATAACAAGCAGCATACTATTAACAAGCATAATGTTTAGTGTACACGTAAATGTATAACCCAAATGGTACACTTCTTACAAAATAAAAGCTGGGTCGACATTGATTAATACACTAAGGCTCCAATACTATAAAACAAGGCATACTAAAACACATGCGTGGATTGTCCTAGAGTTATAGTAGAGCAGCTAAGCTGATAAATTGTGCAGATTTTGATAAAAGCACTTTCCAGGTATGTAGAATATCACCCATGATTTATTTTAAAAGCAGTAGGCGTGATTTTACCCCTATTGATCTCAAAAGATTCCATGTAAAAATATACTTTGAAAAGAGACTCCATGTAAATCACCCCAATCCGAAGTCGATGACCTTCAAATGTCCTTCAAATATCCACACTGTGCTATTAATTATGTTTCATTAAATTACATTTGGGATTTTTATTTTCTCGGGTATCCTTAATATTCGTAAACCCATCACAGTAATATTTGTAATGATGTGCAGAGCGATATCTGCTATAATAACATAGTACGTGATTTCTCTCCTAAAGTAAATTCCGCAAAGAACATGTTAAAGTAAATTCCCCAAAGAACAAAAATATGTGATAGTAAAGTGTTACATAAATTACTACATATCCGATTAAATGTGGCATCATCTTGCAGAGAATTGAATGGTTTGATATGATACTATACATGTATACATGGTGAAAGGAGATTTCACTAAAACGAGGGTATCTTATCTTCAAAATTATTATTTTAGCCCCAAATTTTATTGAAATCTTCTGGCCCAAAGAGGGATAATTCGAACTCCCTCCCGTTTTTAAAATCAATCTTGTTTGACACCTATTAAACATGTGGAAAGTTTGGTGCTTTTATCAAAAGGTGCACTCTGCCCTAAAATGGAGCTTAACAACATTACTATTAATATCCATGAGTTATATACAACAAATGCCCCAACAGAACATTATCGTTTGTACAGAAGAAAAATAATACTAGCATTTAAGAAGATACGAACATACTGTAAGGCTCGATGATTTACATAAATAATGAACATATAAACCAATATACAAATGAATATAAAAATGCTAAAAGTGTCCATTTCAAGTACCATGATTTACACAAGCTCTACGAGAGAAATTGATGTCAGGCAGTCAACAATGTTAACAAAGAGTAAAAGGGGCACAGTGTATTTTTAAAGGTCCTTTATAGAAATATAAATGTATTTTGGCAAATTTCACTATTACATTATTTTTCATATCTTTATTTTCTTAAATAAAAATTAGGGAAATAATTACAAACTATAATTTGGCAATCTCAGTTATCTTGGCAGTTGTTGAATGCTTTGTCAAATCACCTGTAATAAGATAGTTACCACTGACGGGTCACATAATAGGATAATTGTTTTATCAAATTGCTTGTAATATGTTACACACGTTTGGAGATACAGTACATGAAAGAATGTTAAACAGATCATGATTCATATAATATTGATATGGTTACAAGGCAGCTTGGAATAAAGCCTATTTGAGTGAAAGTTATTTAACTTCAAATCATTTAACATACTTGCAATTCAAATGATTTTTGTCAAAAACTTATCAATAAAAGTATATGTTTGGGAACATGTTAGGTTAGAAAAGGGTTCAAACTACTAGTATTTATACCTCAGAGACATATTTTTTCAAGCGACATATCAAACATGATTTTGCAATTTAATCGATTTTGTCAAAAATATATTATGAATAAGACTATATGTTTGGGAAAAATGTTTAGTTAGAATAGAGTCAAAACTGAGAATTAAGTATATTTGTCAAAACATTTGTTTATACCTCTTATACCTATTTTCAGAAAGAATTATCCAACATACTTTCAATTTAAATGTTTTTGTCAAAACATATTATTAATAAAAGTACATATGTTTGGGAAAATGCTTAGTTAGAACATGGTCAAAACTTTCACAATATGTATGTCCAAATATTATTTTAATTATTCATACCTCAGGTAAACATATTTTCATGGATCTTGTCTAACATACTTGCAATTTAAATGATTTTGTCACAAACAAATCATTAATCGATCATTAATAAAAGTATATATATTTTGGAAAAATATTTAGTTAGAACAGGGTCAAAACTAATGATTCAAAATACATTTGTTCAAACAATTAACTATTCACAACTCAGAAATATTTAAAAATTTAACAATGCAAGTTATGTGGCTTTGTGAAGTTGTGTGTATTTTTGTTTACAATTACTAACACTTAAAGTAAAAATATTGTTCAAGAAGATAAACAAAATAAAGAAATCATGATTTTCATGATTTTGTCATCATGTGTGTACATACAAGGGTTACATACTCATATGCTGAGAATATTACTTAATCTGGGTACGTAACACTAGAAACATTTTTTTCTTCTATTTTCTGTTAATTAAAATACCAAGAACAGAAACTTGTCTCATTTGCAAAGGACAAAATTACATATACATGTATATCACAAGTGCGGTCAAAACACTTGTTGAAGTATAATATTACAGTAGACACATTTTAAACGTGTTTACATCAATACTGGTCAAAAAATATGTAGTTACAATGTGTAATTTGCATTACTTAAACAATTATCATACAATACACTTTGCAGTGCAACTCTGACCACACAATAGTATCAGAAAAGTTGTTAAGATGAATGGTTACACATACTTTGTTGCTTTTAGCAGAACAATAAATTACACAATTACTAGTCACAACATTATAACATATAATCTCCACTAAAACATGAGCAGGCCTCTATTCACTTGTACTAAACCCAATGCATATTGAAAATAATCGTTAGTATAGTTTATACTACGCAATTATGTTCAATACTTATATCCCTGCTGACAATATATATTATTTTTTTATTTTCTTTATTTTTTTTTGTGAAGATAATTACATGTTTAGAAGCAAAATAGTGTTTCATTCTGTGTTTTCTTCCTTGCTACTATGCCTGAATACACATTAAATATTTTTTTTTTAACCTGTAAATACTGACTTCTGACGTGCAGTAGAAACGCAAAAGCCATATTTATACAGTTTTTTTTCCCCCAGCCATTCAAATAGGAATCGCAATGCCTTTTAGCAATTATCTGTATGCAGGCTGCTACATTACAAGCTGCAGAAGCCTGGCTGTAAAAATAAAGTAAATACTCAACATCAAAAATACTTGACATGTTATCAAACAAATTCACATGAACCTGTTACTTACACAGTGTTGTGATACAGTTAGTGCATATAAGGTGTTTCTCATTTGATGTAATTCACAATGCACCTGCGTAATATGTATCCACAATTTGCTACACCAAATATCTATTTAATGAACTTCCTTTCTGGCAGTATATGGCTTAAGACTTCCTACAAGAAAACCCCCTGAGATCCACATATGATTTCAACTTCATTTTATTTAATGATATATATTTTCAACATAAAATAAATTTTAAAATTATTAAGAAAAGACTGACTTAAACTTATTAAGTCCAGTATTAATTCATACAGGTATTTTTATATATCTCAGGGGCTATGCATTATATCACAATACTTCATCATTTGCAAAATCAATTACAATTACTTAACTCATGATTATGACAGTTCTTTTGAATTCAATGAGTTGATATTTATGAATATCAAAATCAATCAAATAAAAATACTATGAAGATGAAGGAGAGGACAAAATAATTATATTAACTGAAATAATATTTTCATCAATAGAATTAGGGCCAATGTTACTGTACAATAATACCATTACTGGTAATTTATTATAAGGACATTTATAAACATGTACAAGTTTTCATTTTGTCTTGTTTTTACCATGTTGTGACAATTAACCTACTTGTGGTCATACAATATCACAAGCAATCATTCCCAACAAAAAAAATCCTCCATACTACTTGTCCACTAAGCCTATACATTCTCTTTGGTTTCTAAATATAAATAATTTGCTTTCCCTTTTCAGAGGACAATTTTTAATTCCATTCAAAATGTTCTAATTTGAACTCTTCATCAAGCATTTAGACAAACCATTTAAAAAAAGTTTTAATTAAATCTGTATAAAAAAATTTACATATTAACCATTCACACTGGTTCATAATATTGTTTATAACAGGTCTCATTACTTATGTACATTGAGGCCAGAAAAAGAGATAAACATACAAATTAAAACCACCTAATATGTCCACCTTCATGTTCCCGTAATACTCTAAGCTCAGTGTTACACATAGTGTAACACTGATATTTCAATGACCAAGTTTACACTACCTGGATTCGTATCATACAGAACAGCCAAATATCATATTTTTAGTATGACAATGATTTACTACAAGAAAATAACAAGACACTGTACACTTATTTGTTTTTTCTTAAATATGTCACGCCCAGGCATATAGACAAATATATATAAATATATACATGTGAAACATTTGCAACAACATAATACATGTTCCACATGAGGCAAATTGTAGTCATACCATTGCATACAAGATCACCACACCTTATGTATAATGTATTAATTAATCAATTATTTTTTAGCGAATTTTGCATCATAACTGATGGTTTATTTCAATGATCGAACTAGGAAACACAATCAGGAGTTTTACCATTTTCTTGCGTAGTGATCACAAAGTGCACACTTCAGGTTGCATTTGACATATGAGTGTCAGCGATTGATTTATGTCCAAACACAAAACGATACCAACCACACAAAATAAAGACATTCCAAAAGAATGCATCATTCTTTTTTGTTTTGTTTTGTTTGTGATGAATTTTTGTGGGTCAGGGATTCACAACCAGTTAGAGATAAATCCTGATGATTAATGGAAAGTAATTATATTGTTGTAGTTAATGACTAAAGAAATGTTAAAGAAATAAAATGTTATTTAAAATTTTGAAATGGGCAGAAAGGATGGGAGACCTCTTTGTGCGAACATTGGAAATTTGACTCCGAAAATGAGTAATTTCCATAGATTTAATACATGATACATCCAGTTAATGTAGCCAACAGGTTAATGATGATCAATTGATCATTCTTTCCTATTTATTGTGTAAAAGCTATTGACACAACAGTTGAACCAGTTAATCTTGTAGTGAGTTATAAATTCTTCAATAACTACATGTATATACATATTCCATTCACAATACATTCATGTCTGCAATGTTCACAATAGGTCAATACATGTATATCCTCTTTTCATGGCAGACCTATCAACAACTGTGAAGAGATATCTTTTTTCCAGCATGAGTCTCACTCAAATAAACATCAAAACGTTCAGCAATACTCTTGATAACTTGAAACTAATGCGTCTCCTTTCCCGAATTGTGTCTTCGTAGCCATTTGTGTATTTGTTCATAGAACACAGCACAGTATCCTCCTGCCATCACTGTTATGCACAACAGAATATGCTTCTATATATATATACATATATATTTATAAAGATATCCTGTGTATGAATACTCCTCTATTATAATATTTATACACAAGAAACACTAAAATACATACAGATTACATGTTTACTGGGGAAGGGGCCGTCGATTTAGCCCCCTGAGCAGCCTTGGCAGGCACAGTTTTTGATCATAAGAAGTTGCCTCTGAACCGTGGTTCCGTTTGTACAGTGCAATCTCACGTTCCTGTAGTGTTGCCTAGCCGGCCTACAGCAGGAGTCGCCGCATTTTCCCTCACACACGGTATTCTTGATTTGTCGGGGTGAACGGCAGCCTTCTTCCTCGTAGTATTCAATATGTTTGGTGCCTCGGCATGTCGTTTCTAGAGAGAGAGTAAAAAAGAAAACATTTTCACAATTGTTATGCAACAAACATTGTTTGTTATATCTACCCCATGATAATGTGCAGAGGAGTAGCCTGGTCAGATTCAAATACTAAACACAAATAAGAAAAAGAGGGATAAAAATTTATGTTTTGGGATAAAATAACAATTTTTACACAACTTTGCCAAAACAGCTCACAGTTATGTTGCCGTAAGTGCACGCAGGGGTGGCACAAAAAGTAAAATTTTAGGGGACGGGTGTAAAATCGATGCAATAAGCAAAATGAAAAAGATCATCAGATCCGAAAAAACACTTGTGGTGCAAATCAATGCAACAGGACCACGGCAGTGTGTATTGGATTAAATGGATTTTTTTTTTAGGTATAAGGGTAACATCCCACCAAAAGAGGAGGGAACCCCCACAGACTCCCTATGTTTGCTCTTAGTTCCAACAAAAATACTGTGCTGTATCTAAGGTCAGCATCAAGGTCAATTTTTGGTGGCATAGGCCTCAGTCCGAAGTATATATTACAAATCATATGGAAACATAGTGTGTTGGGTCAGCTTCGGATACTACACTGCTGAACATATATTAAAACAAAGTATAGTACTGTTGACTACAATAACATTGCAAACATGCCTACCACAATAACCTGGGAGTCACTTTGTTTCCATGAGTGGGTGGGACGGGGTGGGGAGCAGGGCACTGAAACAATAAACATAAAGAAGCTAATTCTTAATAGACAAATTTAAAAAAAAATCTGTGTTGTGTTGCAACACCCCCAGTAACCTCTTGCTCTCAAGTGCCTAGCCCATCATAATTGTTCCAATGATAACATCTCCTCTCACACACAACATCCTCCTTACCCTCATCACACAAGTCACCCATCCAGCCGTCTTGGCAGTCACAGGTGTAGGGGGCATTGACGCCAATCCGACAGTAACCGTGTTCACAGCGGTGCTCCAGGCATGAATCGGGGGCATCCACGGCAGGGCAGCCCTTGGTGACCCCGGCAGAGTTTGTCTTGTTTTCAAAAGTTTTGGGCTGGTTGTTCAGAAAGAAGGCACGCATGCAACCTGTAGTGTGGAAAATAAAGTTTGCATATTTTGTTGAAGCCATTGCAAAAGGTTGAATCGATCTGACAAATGTTGCCATCAATCACTCATAGAGTATTGTCATACTTGCTTGGCTAACACCATCAAACTGTTTTGGTTGTCCGGCAGAAGGGCTCTAGCATATGTTCCTGACAGAAGGGCCTTAACACTTAATTGTCTCTAACTTGAATTACATTCACTCTTTTCACATGAAATTATAGTGTGGTATTTTCAGGTCCTTCTGTCTGTCTTTCAAGTGCAAAATATCAAATAAGGGTATATTTCTCAAATTAGAGACAATTTATTGGTAAGGCCCTTCTGCGGGGAACATTTACTAGGGTCCTTCTGCCGGACAACCAACGAAACAACATTAAACCTACTGATTACTGTTTGAAATGACCTGTAATAATTGAAAGGTCAGCAGCCTGACATTACTTATGTACATTACCTTTGGTAAAAAAGTTTCCCCTCCCCTATTGTATACAATTATATGAGGAAAATTCATTTATACTGTAGACAACTGTTACACACTGCCTTTTATTGTTTTGGGGATATGAAACACGTGAAGAAAGGGAAAGACGAGGTAATATCAAACGATTCCTCTCATCTTATGTCAACAGAAAGCATGGTTTTGTAGTCTATTTTATGCAAATTCATTTTTAATTAAATCCATACAAACATAAAACCCATACCAGGGAAAGGGGTTGATTGTTATAGAATTTAAATCAATCCTTCTATTCTGAAAATCCATAGACTTATCACAAGGCACATCAGTTCCCGTAGCCAATGGGTTAAAACAATTAAACCTCTAATTGAACAACATTTTAAAAAAAATGTTTGTTGTTGTTGTTATTGTTGTTATTTTTGTTACATGACCAAAATATGATTTTGCCCATCTATATTACACAAATAGTTCCTCTGATTAGGCTTATATAGCATCTTTAGGGACAAAAATCAGCCCTTCTTGAAGAATAAAGTTTTAAAATGTGTTAAATCCATTAAGTCTGGAGAAAAAAACACACACATTTTCAATTCTGGCTTTTTCTGTTACTTCATATCAGCAATTAGGATTATTACTGAAATGGATCAGCCCATTTTGGAACTGTTTTTTCTTGGTGGCCTTTTTTTTTAACTTTCTTTGCCAAAACGCACCTTATTGCATTTCCACTTTGAAATAAATAACCTATGAATAAAATAAATTTGATGACTAATGGATTAACACATTTATAGTCAACTCTTACTTGTGTCTCCTACCTCTAAAACTGGTTCTATTTCTCAGGTGCCACTGATTGACAGGGAGGTTCTGCTTATTTTTAGGCAAGCCACAACGTACAAGGGTTTGCGAAACGCGCCAAGTACTCGTGTTCCCCAGTATTGGACGCCATTCTCCACGCTCCTCCATCAATGCACATTGAAATGTTCCGTTTGTACATCACCAGCTGCACCGGTGTGCAACTCGCCGTTGCTCAATTCGCGTCGCTGAACATGTCTTCGCCGGGAGTTGCCCACGTCGTAGCTGACGCGGATCCCAGTCCGCTGAAGAGTTCCGCGCGATGTGATTGCGTGTTGCCGTGGTACGGAGAATGCATCTCCCAGAGTGGTCGCAAAGACGAACGTGAAGTTGACGATCTGACTCGAATTGGGAGGCTTCTCGAATTCAATGTAAGTGCCGTTGCCTTCGCTGGGCGGTGGCGAACATCAGTCCCGCTCACGATCTCGCACCTGTCGCCGTAGTAACCGGTAGGCATCTGCACTTCGTGGTTGCCCTTGGGTCCCTGTAGCACTGTCCGTCGTTCTGGCAGATGCAAGGGTGGTCGCTAATCTGGATGTTGGGGTTCATCTGACAGAACTGGCCAATGTAACCTGGGTGCAGCGGCACACAAAACTGCGTATGGTTCCTGCTCACAGACTCCGTTGTTCGTGCACCACGGAGCCGGCAGTCCTCGTAAGTCTCGGAGCAGTTGACGCCTCTGTAAGCCTGGTGGACACTCGCAACTGAAAAAGGACAAATGGCAACAGCAAAATTAATACAAGTAACATTCTATGTACACCAAGTCTGATGTCACTGTCCTGTAGAGACCTGTTCTATTTTAACTCGTAACGTGCCAAAGTGTAATTATGCACCACACAAATGTCCATAGACCGGTAATTTCTCTGGCAAGTTAAGAGTTAAGAACGAGACATCATTGTTCTTCCATATAGCTGGGGCTTCCAAGAATAAGACGAGTCCTTCCTTTAGTTCACGAATAGCTACAAACCCAGGTTATTGCATATATTTTGATGTGCCTCTACAAGCCCCATCCCCCATCTTTTATCTCTTTCAAATTCGGATATCAACTCTTCTAATTACATCATCTCCATTTATCTCATGGACATTAAACTAAGACACAATACGAGTAATTGTGCCTGTCTGTTCACTGCACCTGTGTCTTTGAAAACCAGCTCCCCATGCACATTCATGAAGCGCCCCTTCTATGTACACATTCAAATCAACAAGTTATAAATCTCACTGATACCAGTATTGTAGTCTTGTAATTTTGATCTTACACCGCTAAAACATTTGTGATTGAAGCATAGCGATTAATTCATTTTTATTATTGTTGGAGGAGGGATGTTGATCATGTTTGGAGAAGGGTGCTGAGTTTCAGGTGGTATGGCAGAGGGAAGGGGATTGACTGAAGAAGACATGCTGAAGAAGCATGTGCTGCGAGGCGAGTAGGAGGTTTAGATTGTAGGAGCGGGATGACCGACATCAATAGAGTATAGTGGAGGAGGGAGTAAGGCAATATCTATGAGTGCAAGGTTAAAAATCCTGGCCAGCTCCCATAGTTGGGGACTAAACCGGACTTAAAACCTGGATTTATACTACTACTTAAACGGATGGCAAACTTCGCAAAACGTTTTGCTTTTTAACTTCATTGGCGAACATCATATAAAATGTTTTGACTCAGGCCTACATTGCAGCAAGCTTACCTGTTAGATGTGTTCCGAGATCGGAAGCAAACTCCAGCATTTTCACACCGGACGTCTACGATCAGGCATGCACAAAGTCGATATCCACCTCAAGTATCACCTGATAGGAGGAGAAAAACAGAGCAAGCAGAAAAAGTCAAACTTAGCAGTACTTTTTCCTTCCAAATGGAAGATCGGCTCAAATTTAGTTCTGAACAGGTGCATATATTAGAAAACCAGCTAAGAAATTATGAGGGGCCTAAAAAAATCAGTCCAATAAAATGAGACCAGGATCTAAAAGCACTGAGGGTCAAACTAGACCGACTATAGCAGCCAGAGTTGGTGTGTCTAAAATCTGCCTACTTTTCTGTTTTAAACGCAAGCTGACTACGACATGAATGGAATAGAGGAAGAACTTGGTGCTCCAACTACATGTACAAGTTAAACAAGTTAAACTTAGTACTCATGCTTCAAGGCCTAGATTGTTGGCACATTTCCTGTCTATTACTATGCTGTCCATTGGGACCATTACAAGTCTTCGGTCTATCACACCCTCTTTCAAGCCCAAGACTTGTGATTTCTCTCTATCAAATATGCCGTCCATGATACCATACAAACCCTTGGGTCTATTGGACCCTAAGGTCTGCACAGATTTCCCCTGAAAATCAGATACACTTGCGCGTTTTTCTTTTTCCAAAAAAAAACTGAAGTATGATGCTAGCCTGCAAATACATTGACAAGGACTTATTATGTCTAAGTGAAACACAACAAATGTTACCAGTGTTGGACACGAGTCCAAATATTCTCTGCGTTCAAAGTTGCCATTTAAATAAAACCTTGCCATTCATTTTTCATTGGTACTGCGACGTCTCCCAAGTATGAGTTCCACTAAATATGGGATTTGAGTACAACAATTGGATGGAACATATTTCATACACAAATGCGATAATCAGTCTAGTTTAGTTTATTGGTTAAAATTGCATAGCAGAAGGGGGGAGCGGTGGTGGACATGCCAACAGCTAACACTTATTAATTATCTCTGATGACCACAAAGCTAGTGATTCTTCTCTTGTATTCTACCAATGTAAAAGCCTACACCTTCATATTTTGCCAATTGCCCTACCTTTGTATCTGGGGTGCATTTGCACGTGTAGTTAATTAATGCCATCCACACAGGCTACCTTTGTTCAGACACAGGGTTGAGCCCTGCAATCATCGCGTTGATCTCGCACATCTCACACGAGAAGAACCCTGTCGCCACAGTCATCACTCTGGAAAAAAAAGGCATTCAAAGCGTTAAACTCTTATTATGTCACACATCTTTTTACAGGGCCTATCCCTGTGTAAGTTTTGGATGTGGTTTCATACTTCAAACAGCTATAAGTTTGTCTGTGTGCAGAAAACATTTCACTGCTACAAAAAGTTGTAGATAAAAGTACAGTTCGACCTTGATTAACCCGCCCAAGTTGGGGACTAGCCAGCCATCCGGATAAGTGATATGGCCGGTAAGAGAGATAATGCTACAACACAGTGTAGGGGGGCGAGTATTTACAAGTCATAGTTTTAGTTAAAAAACAACCACATACCAGGTGCAAATTGCCTTACAGACCCACACATATGACACTTTATTTACCGTCCCTGATACCCAGCCAATTTCTGTGTACACTTTCTGATAAAGGTGTATCAATTACAGGGCTGACTGGTCAAGTCACATGTCCGGATAATGAGAGAGCCTCTGGTTAACCTGATGGCTGTATAACTGAGGCTGAACTGTATACAGTTTATAAAATTGTTTTTTCTTTGTATTACAATTTTGCCAACATCTTCTGAAGTCACTTAAAACGGGGAGGGCGGATCTCTTGTATTTTTTTCTTAAAGCTTCTTCATATTTAGGATTAATAGATGTCCATAAACTTACAAAAAAATGCATGTTTTTCTCCATTTCCATGTGAATCAGAGATTAAAATGTTTAAATTGTCAAATTTGCCAATGTAATTTTTCACCTATAATCCAAAATGAGGGTAGCATAACATTTTGTGTTTTACTCCATTTCATTTCCAGTTGTGTGGCTACATTTTACAAATTAAACATATCACACACGGAAACAAGATTAAACCCTTCTGAACTTTGTACAAGTGATTTGTGTGTGAGGCTATCTGGTTCCATCAACACTATATCTGAATTGGTGCCAATTCAAGCGTGGCCAGAATGAGGTCAGACAGCATTATGAAGACATATAAGTTATTTCTCAACTACATTCTGTGAAAATCAATTTTACCTGATATCACAGCCAGTTCTCACAGACCCCTCCATTGAGGCAGGGGCCTCTGTGGTCCACACTCGTTGACCCACCTCAGCCGAGTGTTGACCTTTTGAACCCTGGGCTCACACTGCAGTGTTATCTCGTCCACGGGGTCAGGGAGACAGATGCCCTTCATTACACAGGGAGAGCGAGAGACAACGATCACATTTGGCCCTGATGCCTGATGTCAGGCTCCCTCTGTAAGAGTAGAAGAAAGAAAAATAATAATAATAGTAGAAGTAGTAAGTAGTAGTAGTAGTAGTAGTAGTAGTGTGTAGTAGAAGTAGACTAGGTAGTTAGTAGTAGTAGTAGTAGGAGTAGTAGTAGCAAGTAGAGTAGTAGTATACTACTACTTACTACTATGACTATAATAATATAATAATAATAATAATAATAATAATAATAATAATAATAATAATAATATAATTCAAAATAATAATATAATAATAATAATAATAATAATAATAATAATTAATAATAATAATAATAATAATAATAATAATAATAATAAATTAAACAACAACAAACAACAACAACAACAAACAACAACAAACAACACACAACAACAACAACAACAACGAACACAACAACAAACAACAACAATCAACAACAACAAACAACAACAACAACAAACAACACGAACAACAACACAACAACAATACTACTACTAACTACTACTACTACTACTACTACTTACTACTACTACTACTACTACTACTACTTACTACTACTACTACTACTACTACTACTACTTATAGAGTGCATACAACCTCCAGGGATGTTCATAGGCACTTGGCTATGCATAAAGTTCTCTTGATTTCTTAGATTTTCATACCAGATTATTATGGCGTAAAAACACAGAATAGTTTAGAAGTTACTTGCTTACCACCATCCAATATTCCAAGTCCACCTGGTGAGCCTGGTAGCCTCTCACTGCCTCCATTCACTCAACAATGGGGAATCCTGCCCTGTCAGTACATAACTCACAGGATCTCTAACTTTGAGGCCACCAGCGCTTCATACAGCGTAGTCAAATGGAGAGTAATGAGTGCCGTTACAAAATGTACCATCTAAGATTCAAATTCTTGGATCTAGTGTAATTATTTAAGTTCGTACTAGTGAATAAATGCATGGTTACAAATAAAAAAAGCTTAGGATTTGAGATGTTGTAAAAGGAGGAATATATCACATCACAAATTGTAGAGGCAAAATGCAGATCAGTTACATAAGTATATTGTTTCAATTTGCCTATCCAGTTCATTATAATTTGGTTAGGGATGACATAAACTGTGCTGAATACTTGACTATCAATTATCTGAAACTGCCCAGATCTTTCAGTCCAATCTCAAACATTCTCTGTTTTAAACTCCATGCTTAATTTTGATCGTTAATGTAAGATTTTCTAGAACTTTGTATCTTTTCACATTATTAATAATTCTGCTTATCATAAAACATGATGGGAACAGTGGACTAAAAATAGAGCACTACAGCAAAGTTGACTTTTTGAATTGAATTAATTCAAATCTAGTCTTAGATGTAAATTTGTGTTTGTCGTGGCGTCTTCGTTCGTTCGTGTCGTTCGTTTACGCCAGTCCGAGTCTCCTACGAATACTGATAGGTATAGTATAATCAAAAAATAAACTCCAAGAACTCACAAACAAAACTAAATTGCTGACCCGCCACACGATTATCCTTGAAAAGGACGCACAACCCAAAGGTAAGGAAAGTGCCAATATCGTAATAATGCATATAAGTATAAGTGAATATACTAAAAACGCGTCCTCAAAACTTAACCCTTTACATGATCGAATTTCGCGTTTTTGCTATGGTTCTGAATACTTGACTGAATTCTACACAGTGTCGAACTTTTTTTCCAAACCAAGTGACCTCGTAAGAAGGCGTCGCGCCCAAAATGTGAAAACGCAATCGCGCGCCCACACGTAGATTATCGTGCATTTCAAAATCAGTCATAAATCTCTAGAATAAACATGACTCATGTTTGTCGTCTGTTCTGATAGGCATGATGTCTAGATATGATTACATGCGTTATTTCGTTATTTAATCTCGAGACGTCATCTATGAGCGTCTTAATTGAAGATCAAATGTAGTCGATATGTCAGTGATGGGCTGGCCTGCAGATGTGGCATATTTCCATGATGTGTGTCATGAAAAGTTCTCACAAAATGAAATCTGTCAAGCTGATCATCGTCATCCCGTGCGTCATCTATGACGTCATTGTTAAAAAACGATTTTGTGTTATATCATTACGTACTGAAGACCAAATTACATGACCAAATTTTCCACATAGTCAAGATCAGTCAAGGCGTCAACTTTTGGAATACTCTATCTGCGCGCACGCGCGTAATGACGGAACGCGTAACGCGCGTGTCAAAATTTTAAAAAAAATCCCATGATTCCTCAAATTGCAGTTTGCATACATTGCATCATGTTTGCTATCTTAATTATTCATAACGTCGTCTAAGGCCGTCATTAATAAATCGATTTAGTCCATATCTCGTGACTAGAGCCTACATGTTACTGCGGTGACGTGCGGATCAGCTGACGAATTTATCTCTCT
>JZLH01S0612683.1:57745-62745 GCA_001188425.1 Eucidaris tribuloides
GTGTGGGGAGCAGGGGCACTGAATCAATAAACATAAAGAAGCTAATCTTGAACTTTGAACTTGAACTAATAGACAAATTTAAAAAAAAAAATCTGTGTTTGTGTTGGCAACACCCCAGTACCCTCTTACTCTCAAGTGCTAGCCCATCATAACTTGTTACCAATGATAACATCTCCTCTCACACACAACATCCTTCTTACCCTCATCACACAAGTCACCCATCCAGCCGTCTTGGCAGTCACAAGTGTAGGGGCATATGACGCCAATCCGACAGTAACCGTGTTCACACGGTGCTCCATGGCATGAATCGGGGCATCGCACGGCAGGGCAGCCCTTGGTGACCCCAGCCAGATTTGTCTTGTTTTCAAAAGTTTTGGGCTGGTTGCTTCAGAAAGAAGGCACGCATGCAACCTGTAGTGTGAAAAAAAAGTTGCACAATTTTTGTTGAAGCCATTGCAAAAGGTTGAATCGATCTGACAAATTTGCCATCAATCTCTCATAGAGTATTGTCATACTTGCTTGGCTAACACCATCAAACTGTTGGTTGTCCGGCAGAAGGGCCCTAGGCATATGTTCCTGACAGAAGGGCCTTAACACTTAAATTGTCTCTATTTGAATTACATCACTCTTTTCACATGAAATTAGTAGTAGTGTGGTATTTTCAGGTCCTTCTGTCCTTCTTAAGTGCCAAATATCAAATAAAGGTCTATTTCTGAAATTAGAGGACAATTTATTGGTAAGGCCCTTTCTGCGGGAACATTTACTAGGGCCTTCTGCCGGACAACCAACGCAACAACATTAAACCTACTGATTACTGTTTGGAAAATGACCTGTAATAATTGAAGATCAGCAGCCTGACATTACTTATGTACATTACCTTTGGCAAAAAAGTTTCCCCTCCCCTATTGTATACAATTATATGAGCCAAAATTCATTTATACTGTAGACAACTGTTACACACTGCCTTTTATTGTTTTGGGGATATGAACACAGTGAAGAAAGGAAGACGAGGTAATATCAAACGATTCCTCTGCATCTTATGTCAACAGAAAGCATGGTTTTGTTAGTCTATTTATGCAAATTCATTTTTTAATTAAATCCATACAAACATAAACCCCATACCAGGGAAAGGGGTTGATTGTATAGAATTTAAATCAATCCTTCTATTCTGAAAATCCCATAGACTTATCACAAGGCACATCCGGTTCCCGTAGCCAATGGGTTAAAACAATTAAACCTCTAATTGAACAACATTTTAAAAAAAAATGTTTGTTGTTGTTGTTATTGTTGTTATTTTTGTTAGATGACCAAAATATGATTTTGCCCATCTATATTACACAAATAGTTCTCTGATTAGGTTATATAGCATTTTTAGGGACAAAAATCAGCCCTTCTTGAAGAATAAAGTTTGAAAATGTGTTAAATCCATTAAAGTCTGGAGAAAAAAACACACACATTTTCAATTCTGGCCTTTTCTGTTACTTCATATCAGCAATTAGGATTCATACTGAAATGGATCAGCCCATTTTGGAACTGTTTTTTCTTGGTGGCCTTTTTTTTTAAACTTTCTTTTGCAAAACGCACCTTATTTGCATTCCCACTTGAAATAAAAACCTATGAATAAAATAAAATTTGATGACTAATGGATTTAACACAGTTATAGTCAACTCTACTTGTGTCTCCTACCTCTAAAACTGGTTCTATTTCTCAGGTGCCACTGATTGACAGGGAGGTTCTGCTTATTTTTAGGCAAGCCACCAACGTACAAGGGTTGCGAAACGGCCAAGTACTCGTGTTCCCCAGTATTGGACGCCATTCTCCACGCTCCTCCATCAATGCACATTGAAATGTTCCGTTTGTACATCACCAGCTGCACAGTGTGCAACTCGCCGTTGCTCAATTTCGCGTCGCTGAACATCGTCTTCGCCGGGAAGTTGCCCACGTCGTAGCTGACGCGGATCCGTCCGCGGAAGAGTTCCGCCGCGATGTGATTGGTGTTGCCGTGGTACAGGAGAATGCCATTCTCCGAGGTGGTCGCAAAGACGAACGTGAAGTTGACAATCTGACTCGAATTGGGAGGCTTCTCAAATTCAATGTAAGTGCCGTTGCCTTCGCTGGGCGGTGGCGCGAACATCAGTCCCGTCACGATCTCGCACCTGTCGCCGTAGTAACCCGGTAGGCATCTGCACTTCGTGGTGCCATTGGGGTCCCTGTAGCACTGTCCGTCGTTCTGGCAGATGCAAGGGTGGTCGCTAATCTGGATGTTGGGGTTCATCTGACAGAACTGGCCAATGTAACCCTGGGTGCAGCGGCACACAAACTGCGTATGGTCCTGCTCACAGACTCCGTTGTTCTGGCACCCACGGGAGCGGCAGTCCTCGTAAGTCTCGGAGCAGTTGACGCCTCTGTAGCCTGGTGGACACTCGCACCTGAAAAAGGACAAATGGCAACAGCAAAAATTTAATACAAGTAACATTCTATGTACACCAAGTCTGATGTCACTGTCCTGTAGAGACCTGTTCTATTTTAACTCGTAACGTGCCAAAGTTGTAATTATGCACCACACAAATGTCCATAGACCGGTAATTTCTCTGGCAAGTTAAGAGTTAAGAACGAGACATCATTTGTTCTTCCATAGCTGGGGGGCTTCCAAGAATAAGACGAGTCCTTCCTTTAGTTCAGGAATAGCTACAAACCCAGGTTATTGCATCATATTTTGATGTGCTCTACAAGCCCCATCCCCCATCTTTTATCCTTTCATTCGATATCAACATCTTCTATTACTCATCTCCATTTATCTCATGGACATTAAACTAAGACACAATACAGTAATTGTGCCTTGTCTGTTCACTGCACCTGTTCTTTGAAACCAGCTCCCCATGCACATTCATGAAGCCCCTTCTATGTACACATTCAAATCACAAGTTAAAACTCACCTGTACCAGTATTGTAGTCTGTAATTTGATCTTACACCGCTAAAACATTTGTATGAAGCATAGCATTAATCATTTTTATTATTGTTGAGGAGGGATGTTGATCATGTTTGGAGAAGGGTGCTTGAGTTTCAGGTGGATGGTCAGAGGGGAAGGGGGTGACTGAAGAAGACATGGAAGAAGCATGTGGTGGAGGCGAGTAGGAGGGTTAGATTGAGGGAGGAGGATGCACCGAATAGAGTATAGTGGAGGGAGGGAGTAAGGGCAATTTCTATGAGTGCAAGGTAAATCCGGCCACTCCCATAGTTGGGGACTAAACCGGACTTAAAACCTGGATTACTACTACTACTTAAACGGATGGCAAACTTGCAAAACGTTTTGCTTTTTAACATTCATGGGAACATCATATAAATGTTTTGACTCAGGCCTACATTCCAGCAAGCTTACCTGTAGATGTGTCCGAGATCGAAGCAAACTCCAGCATTTTCACACGGGTCTACATCAGGACTGCACAAGTCGATATCCACCTCACAGTAATCACCTGTAGGAGGAGAAAACAGAGCAAGCAGAAAAAGTCAACTTAGGAGTACTTTCGTTCCAAATGGAGATGGCTCAAATTTAGTTTTGAACAGGTGCATATATAGAATAACCAGTAAGAAATTATGAGAGGGCCTAAAAATCAGTCACAATAAAAATGGACCAAGGGATCTAAAAGACTGAGGGTCAAATAGACCGACTATAGCAGCCAGAGTTTGTGTGTCTAAAATCTGCCTACTTTTTGTTTAAACGCAAGCTGACTACGAATGAAGGAATAGAGGAAGAACTTGGTGCTCCAACTACATGTACAATTAAACATATTAAACTGCTACTCATGCTTTCAAGGCTAGATTTGCAATTTCTGTCTATTACATATGCTGTCCATTGGGACCATACAAGTCCTTGGTCTATCACACCCTCTTTCAAGCCAAGACTTGTGATTTCTCTCTATCAAATATGCCGTCCATTGATACATACAAACCCTTGGTCTATTGGACCCTAAGTCTGCACAGATTTCCCCTGAAAATCAAGTACACTGCGCTGTTTTTCTTTTTCCAAAAAAAAACTGAAGTATGATCTAGCTGCAAATACATTGCAAGGACTTATATGTCTAATGTGAAACACAACCAAATGTTACCAGTGTTGGACACGAGTCCAAATATTCTCTGTTCAAAGTTGCATTTAAATAAAACCTTGCCATTCATTTTTCATTGGGACTCGACGTCAATTCCCAAGTATGAGTCCACTAAATATTGGATTTGAGTACAACAATGGATGACACATATTTCATACACAAATGGATAAAGTCTAGTTTAGTTTATTGGTTAAAATTGCATAGCAGAAGGGGGGAGGGTGGTGACATGCAACAGCTTACGACTTATTAAATTATCTCATGCACAAGAGTAGTGATTCTTCTCTTGGTATTCCTACCAAGTAAAACCTACACTATATTTTGCAATCTGCCTACCTTTGTATCCTGGGGTGCATTTGCACGTGTAGTTATTAATGCCATCCACACAGGTACCATTGTTCAGACACAGGTGAGCCCTGCAATCATCGGCGTTGATCTCGCACATCTCACCAGAGAACCCTGTCGCACAGTCACACCTGGAAAAAAAAGGCCATCAAACGTTAACTCTTATTATGTCACACATCTTTTACAGGGCTATCCCTGTGTAAGTTTTGGGATGTGGTTTCATCTTCAAACAGCTATAAGTTTGTCTTTGCAGAAACATTTCATGTACAAAAGTTGTAGATAAAAGTACAGTTCGACCTTGATTAACCAGCCAAGTTGGGACTAGCAGCCATCCGGATAAGTGATATGGCCGGATAAGAGAGATAATGTACAAACACAGTGTAGGGGGGGAGGTATTTACAGTCATAAGTTATAGTAAAAACAACCCACATACCAGGTGCAAATTGCTACAGACCACACACATATGACACTTTATTTACCGTCCCTGATACCCAGCCAATTTCTGTGTACACTTCTGATAAAGGTGTATCAATTACAGGCAATGACTGGTCAAG
>JZLH01S0612683.1:65245-73297 GCA_001188425.1 Eucidaris tribuloides
TCACTTAAAGCAGATGTTTATGATGTAATCAAACCTAAACATCCCAATCATTGCCCCATAAGTATGAAAAGGGGTTGACTTGACACATAATGAATCAATCTATCATTGAAAATACTTTAAAAACTTCAATTTGTTTTAAACTTTAAAACACTGAGAAAAGTCTAATTTCAATCTGTTTCTTATTTTTCCCTTCATTTTTGGTGAAAAAGTAATGTATATCTTTGTTTTTATATTCAAATCAAGGATTGAAATCACTTCACTACTATATTCAACAGCATGAAAATGTCACTGAATAAATACATCATAAAATATCTAACTCAATCAATTTAGTATTTTCACTGTTGTACGTTACTATACTTCTTGTATTATTCTTCAAACAACTTTAAGTAAAAACAATTTGCACTAAAACCACGAAAGATTCCATGCTTGAAGTTTTACAACAGTCATTTAGCATTCATAGGCAAGAAAATTGTCCCAATTTCCCCATCATTTTTTAAAGAGTGTTCAATGTGGACAACTGCAGATTTCAACATGCCTGCACCTATTTTTTCAAAACTATGCCTCTGGGCCAGGAAATTTACAAACAAAATTGACATTTCTAGCATTCCACCACAAAACCCATTGTCAGAGAACTTCCAGGGGTGCTACATGTAGGTAATCAAGCTTAAACAGATGTAAACAGATTTAACAAAGTGATAATTGATAGCATTTTCAAAGTGTCGAGGTAGAGTAGGAAACAAAAAGAATATTGTGTTGCTGGTAATTCATTCCCAATCACATCATATTTCACACTTCCTGCCCAGACTCTCCCGAGTTTATCGGACCAACGCTGGTTTCTGTCAACTTTTTATAAATCTCATCTTTCCTTTGCTTTCGAGCACATCAGGTTTGAATTATACGAGACAGTGGAAATAAAAATCTAGCGCCATAATTACTCCTGACTTGGCACAGTCGTCATGATTATTGTTGAAAATGAAACCAAAACAATGAGTGTTGTACACGTTTCAAGAGAAATACAGAGAATGGGTGAGATAAAGAGAAAACCATTTTCTTGCTACTGTGGACACAACACGTTAGTAGAGCTGAGGAATTAAGATGTGAGCTGTCATCGATACCAATTTAAATGCCGCCTGCTAGACACCCAAGTTTTGGAGAAACAACCTGATTGGCCGATGATGAACTCTATATATATATTTAGGAGCAGCAAGAGGAAGTGTTTAATTCATAACAAGTGGGAATCTCGTAACGTGGAAACTTAAGACATGATTACTAACATGTTGTAGGTCTCCTATCTACCGCACACCTCTCCTAAGACTTACAAATCTAACCACAATATTTCCACGATTTCCTTTCCTACCTGCTTACATTACGTTAATCAATCCATGAAGTATATTCATGACATATCAGTAACTTTATATGTAGAAATTTATATAAGAATTTCAGTCTTCTTCATATTATACAGTATGACAAACAATTTGTTGATCTACATAATCTTCATTTAGCCTTTTAGAGACATTAAAATCTTATATCGAATCAGAAACAAGATGGAAAAATATCTGAATTTGAATCACAGTGATTAACCAATTGTGGATGACGGGCTTCATTTTTTTTTTTTTTTACAGTAAGTCCCAGTACCTTGCACACTCAGACATAACCAGAGAAGGATTAACTTTTCAGTCAAGTTCACGATTAATGCCATGGACATATTGCCTACAAAAACTCGCTAAGGTAGTAACCACCACCCCCCCCCCCCCCCTCCGAAAAATAAATAAATGAATTTAACATCTTCAGCTCATGAAAATGTATAATTGTAAACCATACTGGTGACATATGTTACCACAGATTTGCTTGTATAATTATGTTTTGAAGGAAAGGACACAAACAAGTACACCCGGTACCATTTTGCAAGAAATTAATTATTACAGACAGATATTGAAATAAAGGCTAACAAATTAATATACTCATATTAACCATGGGACTGATTTAATTGAAGTGTAATGACAGGTGCGATGCCTTGGGGATATGTAACACCACATTAACGAGGATATACCACAGGACCTAGAAAGTCCATTCAAATTGTTTTCTTACCAATTCCTTGAAGGGATTACAGCAGTAAATTGTAGGAAGCAGGACTTAATTTGTACTAGTTTCCCCCCAGACTGACCCCAATCTATATTAATTTCTCAAATCTGTTTCGTTCAACATTGACAGATCTTCTTACCTCTGATGACATCGAAATCCCAGAAACAATTGAACATATCCTGTTTGGTTTTTCTGGTATTTTGCCGAATTTTTGTTTTTCATCTGGTGTTAATTACAGACCAGACCACTATCCAAGTAGTACGTAAATGAGGAGAAAACCGCATATAACTGATAATTTGCATACTTAAGGTCATATTTTTTCTTCTGCTGTTTTTTTTTTCTGTGCATGTATTTGTTCTTGCAAATATGTTTGTTTCTTTGCATATTGATTGCTATGATGGATAGCTGAAACATATTAAAGTTTAGTGACATGACTGGGAGAAATTAAAATTGCCTTTAGGAGCAAACTGGTTGAAAGATATACCAAATATACACCAGCTGGAGTGGATCACCTGGCTGGAAGGATTTGTCTTGAGTTTGTTTACTTAAGGAGAATCAAGCATGAACATACCAGCAGTTTAATTCTCTCGAGGCTCGAGAGAATTTAATTCCATAGAAAATTACACAATTTTTCTGTCATAAGGTATACTAATGGAAGAACTTCTAAAATGAGTCAATATTTGACTGCAAACTGTTCTTAGAAGAATCCTTGAACAGTTTATTTGATTCTAGCTAGAATAATTATTACCCCATGTTGAGGACTACCACCAATAATATAATTTATCTTTAATGTATGAATGAATGAATCAATGAATCAATCAATCAATCAATCAATCAATCAATCAATCAATCAATCAATCAATCAATATATGGATGAGTACACAAACTTGACTTTACATTACTCTGGCTGTGGGGTTGTTTATTCACTATACTAGTCATTTCATCCTTCATTTTTGCTAATATACATAATATACCATATATCCATGCCTTCTATCTGTTTGACCTGTTTCATTACATTCTTTTGCCCCACACCTTCACTTTTCGAGAGCTCTTGTTTGAGGTAATAACAAATAAGTAATAGCAGTTTTCAAAGTAATGTCACAAATACATAAATCCAAAAGTGCTATGATTACAACAATTCAACACAAAGTTGCCGAAAAGTGGAAAACATAATTCACATTCGTCATACATGTACAGGTGTATTTCTATTTTCAGGCAAAAATGTGGTTATTTTTAGTTCTTATGTCATTATCCTTACAGTTGACCAAACCTGACATTTGTTCATAATCCAAACAAACAAAACTAATAGCTTTTACAAAGCTGATTTTGGCCAAAAAGTGAAATTGTAAAGTGGCTTGGCACTTTTAATAACTTTCCTGGGACCGCAAACCGAGTGAAAGCATGCGTACTAGAGATGAATATCACACAGGTGATCCGCCTAATCAAGTATTCTGGAAATTGATGTGGTCAGGTGAAATCCATGCCTTGCCACGGTTGACCAACTGGTCAAACCTTGACCTCATTCCTCAATGACCAGTCCAACAACTGGACAGTCGTGGAGACAGACAGGCCAGAGGAAGCGGCAGTTTGAGGGAGATTTGTTAGTATCCGACTTGAAGGTAAGTGCGAGCAAGACGTCAATGAATTCACCACAGATTACAAAGAGTGTAACAAAATAAGAAGAGCTGGAATTGTTTACATGTTTGTCTATTTATGAAGAAAAAGTAGCTGAGAAAATAAAACATACATGTATCAATTTCAATCATTTTGAGGCAAGATCTCCATGGTTACTTACAGGTGAGTCAAGGCATGCATGTCTTCAAATGTCCCCTCAGAGATTGATGAGATGTTGTTTCCATGCAAAGACCTGCATCAAGAGAAAGGGCAAAAATAATGATAATTGCAGGCACAAAATGAAGAAATAAATCAGGACTAAAGTTATTACAGAATAAGAAATAGTATTTACTGTAGAAGTATCTAACAGACTATTTGTCTAGGGCAGATGGGGAGGGCAGTTCCAAGATAAACTGGTTAAGTATGGATGGAAGCATCAGATTCTAAATGAACCCGCCCATTTTGGGGCTACAATTGCTCTGAAGGAAGTAGGGGCACTTCATGCTACCACTTCGCCTCCCTAATCAAATGAGAGAAAAACTGGTTATTGCTTTAAAGACTAAGATGTGCCACGATTGTGTATTTGCTTCTCTCAAAAAAGGTAAAATTATATACACATAAGCCATCAGAGTGATAATCTTTGGGACCTTTAAACTTGAAATTGTAACTTGATATGTGTGCGTGTGAACTTGCGATACTAACACAATTATGTTTGTAAGAGTAATAACAAAACCGGATATAGATTAAGTGAATACAGTAGTGTGGTATACAACAATGGCTCTGATGAATTCCGGCCAATAGCTGTCAAAGTCCATCATGAATACAACTAGCTATTTGCATGAATCATGCAACTTTTTATTTTTGACTAACATATTTTCCTTCGTCATTCTTCTTTCACAAGAGCAACAGTGTAAGTGAATGCATTCTGAGAAAAGTTGTGCGATATACAAGCATTCAAAAATAGTAAAAAAAAAAAAAAAACCCAACACAATCTTGTTTATGACACCATTTCCTTTTTCTTGAATTTTAATTCAGGTACTCATTACATAATATTATATTTTCACATATGCAGCAAGCAAATAGAAAATGTTGTTTTTAGCAATTGAAGCACATCACTATCACAAACATCATCATCATCATCATCATCATCATCATCATCATCATCATCATCATCATCATCATCATCACCATCATCATCTTTATCATTATGAAGTGTTGATATTATATGGTAGATTCCCCAAAATGAAATAACCACATATCTTTACCAGTTGAAACTCTAATGTTCGTAGGCCTATCTCTATCTCATAAAACATTAACAGGTAAACGTTTCAGAATCATCATCAATATACATCTGAAGTCACAGTGAAACTGATACAACTGATGATATAAATTATAAGCCAGAATGCTTTTAACATGTTGACATATTAAATCTACCTTCTTGTAATTTCCTGATAAACAAGTGTGAAGATTAATGATTAACAGCTTGTTCGGTCAAAAGCCAGGTGTGTTAACCACAACCGTTGAAATACACACAAAAAGAATGCAAGTCTGGCCAGAAAGAACAGAAATTGACTTGAAACTGGTAAACAAGTAAGAATTTGCACCTGGCTGAAATGTACATCATAACTGAAGCACATTTATGCATATGTTTGATTTCAAATAACTTCATCATCATCATCATATTCATATTCATCATCACAATCACCATTACCATCATCCCCATCCTTATTTTCATCTTCTCCTCTCCATCATCATTTAACTTTTTCAATGAATGCATGGGTCAGACAGGATATCTCATGACATTTTCCAGGCAACATGGTCCAGCACA
The DNA here is from genome assembly GCA_001188425.1 of Eucidaris tribuloides. Lineage (NCBI taxonomy): Eukaryota > Metazoa > Echinodermata > Echinoidea > Cidaroida > Cidaridae > Eucidaris > Eucidaris tribuloides. The sequence goes on from JZLH01S0612683.1 coordinate 70,770, forward strand.
AATTTGGTGCTAAGCCCCTATCAAGTACATTACCCCAGATAATAATAATAATAATAATAATAATAATAATAATAATAAATGGAATTTTTATAGCGCCGTTATCCAGATGAGCTGACCGCTTGTCTTGCATTGTCTTTTTTTTTCTTTTTTCTTTTGTAGCCTCCCACTTTTGAATCCTTACATTTCTTCATCTCTTTCTCTGTCCTAACCTCAGAAAAAACTCAAAGCTAAACCATGCCATAAAAGATAACCAACTTATGAGAAATTCTAGCTGAACTTCAACTGAACTTTACAAAAAACAGGAGCAGAAAGCCAGCCATGTGTAACCGGAAAATATGATGACTTACATTTGTAACATCATTGTTACCGAGAATGGGGAAATTCAATCCAACTGATTTCAAACATCAGCAGGTCCACAAATTAATGCATGTTGTCAGAGATTTGACATGGTAATTACACAAAACTTTTCCAGAAGGTTAAAACATGTAAGTTGCATTATCAGGTATTTTGAAGTATTGCTTCATCATTCAAAGTGGAATTTTTGGAAGAAGGGGTTATGGAAGTAATATCATATGAAAATATAAAACTAATCTCATCAATGTTTGTTGACACAGTGAACACTGCCTCATCCAAAATGGAAACTTACTACCTTTATCATTTTGTAGTAATTATTTCAATGTGTTAGGTGAACTGACTCTTTGAAGATAGGGTTAAACAGGGGATGAACCATGACTGTAACAGAATAGGAATAATAATTGAGGGCTGTTGCTGCTATGGTAGTTGTAAGTTGTAGTTGTAGTGTTGTAGTTGTAGTTATAGAGTGTTGGTACAGTTGTTATTGCAAATGGGCCATATCATAACAAAGTTGTGTAGCATGTCCTTTAAACTGTCATGTTATAAGCAATTACAGACTTTAAAGAGATTATTCAATTAAAAAGAAATTACACCTTTGCCACAAAGCACTTTCAATGCCATAGTCAGATTATTATTAGTAAAACACTATTATCACATTGGAGATGATTTGATTTCAATATATCATGCATTCTCATAGACATCAGCCCAATATAAACTCCTCAAAAAAAGTTTGGAAATCTGAGTTGATCTGTCATATCTCCCGTTTCGTAGTAATAATCAATGCAAGCTTGGTATCATCGCGAAAGATTATTTGATTTTCTTTAAAATGACACCCTACTTGTTATGATTATGAAACCAGGGAAAGGGCGGTGTCTTAAAATGGGTGTAAAGGTAAATTGAAAGCCTGCAAAATGACCAATGTTCGGTAAAACAACAAATTTTAGTTGTGATGATCATGTCTTTTGGTTGTTATGCACTCTAATGTGAACATTGACATAGATTGAAAGAAACACCTGACAAAGTAAGCAAATAACAACAACAAGTGAAACAAGCCAAATAAACAAACATGTATGCACATTTAAAAACCTGGATATAAGGCATTTGATCTCACAGACATTTACTCTCAACACATTAACACAACACAGTGATAAACCAAGTATCAGGGGCTTGATTTGCATGGATTTTCAAGTTTATCTTCCCATGGATCTTTGATTTCATCAATGTTTATTGATTTTAATAACATGATCAGAGTTCAGTATCGGGTGGAAGACCCACGAACCTGCACCACCGCCTGGCCCACTTCCACATGCTGTTGATGAGCTTTGTGATTCGTTGCTTGCGGGTTGGTATCCCACTCGTCAATCAGTAATTGACGCAAACTTGCCAATGCCGTTGCATTTTTACTCCTTCCGCACAGCCCGCAAGTTGATCCCACAAAATTTTCAATGGGATTGAGGTTTGGGCTGCATGCAGGATAGTCCATTCTTGTGATCCCTCTTATCTGAGAAAATCCATGCAAATCAAGCTCCTGGCACTTTTTTTACGTTGTGGTGTTAATGTAGTGAAAGGTCCGTGAGATTAAATGTCCTTATGTCGCAGTTTTTAATGCCCATACATGTTTTTCTTCACTTTTTGTTGTTGTTGCTTGCTTATTTTGCAGGTGTTTCTTCAATCCATGTCAATGTTCACATTAGAGCGCATAACAACCAAAGAGACATTGAAAAACTCACTATCAACAACAACAAAAATTTGTTGTTTTACCGAACATTGTCATTTTGCAGCTTTTCAATTTACACTTTACACCACATTTTAAGACACCGCCCTTTCCCTGGTTTCATAATCATTACAAGTAGGGTGTCATTTTTCAAGAAAATCAAATAATCTTTCCGATGATACCAAGCTTGTATTGATTATTTCTACGAAACGGGAGACATAACTGATCAAACTCAGATTTCCAATTTTTATTTGAGGAGTTTATCTCATTCTCAGTCTCCAACTGGTTCAGTTTTGTCATAATGGTACTGAGATATTTAAGTCGTCTTCCACACTAAGGATATTACCCCTGTGTGCTGATATCAAGTTTATTACTCTCCCCAGCTATTTCAAGTTATCAAGTGGTTATCACAGAAGAAAATAAGACATGCTTACAATGAAAATCATCAAGCGGGCCCAAT
>JZLH01S0612718.1:14832-29039 GCA_001188425.1 Eucidaris tribuloides
CAATGTTAGCCTATCACTTTAAAAGTTCAAATAATGTCTGATGTCTTAGAATGCTTATCTACACGTTGCTGCACATATTTGGTAATATGTCTGTCATTTTCTAGACAGTACTACTGTTGCATGTTAAAGTCATTGACAAACATTGTATTACCTTTCATTTATCTACATATTTTTGTTACCACAATTATATTTATTTCAGGGCACTGTCAAACAGCTTATATCCATGAATGAATTAGAAGGAGAGCCCTGTACCATGGATGTCACTGGTAACTACCTTGTTATTGGAACCACAGGAGGATTTCTCAAGATGTATGATGTATCACGCAGGTGAGGAAATGCCTCCAAACATTCTCTAGTTGTTAGTAGTAGGTAGTAGTAGGTAGTAGTAGTAGTAGTAGTAGTAGTCGTAGTAGTAGTAGTAGTAGTAGTAGTAGTAGTAGTAGTAGTTGTAGTAGTTGTGATGGTATTGATGTTAGTAGAACTAGAAGTAGTAGTAGTAGCAGCAGCAGTTGTAGTGGTAGAGTAGCAGTGGTAAGGGTAGTAGTAGTAGTAGTAGTAGTAGTAGAAGTAGTAGTAGTAATAGAAGATAGAAGTAGTAGTAGTAGTAGTAATATTAATAGTTATTAGAAGTAGTAGTAGTAGTGATATAGTAGTAGAAGTAGTAGTAGTCGTAGTCATCGTCATAGTATTTATAGTGGTTGTAATTAGTCATAGTAGTATGACGACGATGATTACACTGATAATGATGGTGATAATTACCATGGTGATGACAATAACTAAAAGATGGTTGTGGTGATGAAGATGAAGATGATTATGATGATGAGGATGATTATGATAAGTTGAGAACAATGGTGATCGATGACAATGTTAAAGATGGTGGTGGCAATGATGATGATGAAGACGAAGACGATGACAACGACAACAGCAATGATGATGATAATTATGGTGGTGGTAGTGATGATTAAAATGCTGATGATGATGACGAGTATGATGATAATTATTTCCCCATCATTTTCAGGGAGGCCAAACCCCACTGCACCCCAAAGAACCTGTCTGATGTCATCCCTGGTATGAGTAATATAGTGATGGCTAAGGCTAACTGTAATGGCACCAAGCTTGCTGTCATTGTCTCAAAGGTAATATAAGTCAACCTAAAGAGACAATTTGATTTCATTATAACATGCAATCTTTATAGACCCCAGCCCAAGATATTATGTTCTTAATCTCCAACAGGTAAACTCTTAATGTGCCAAAGTCGCAGATCTGCACCAAATAATACACATAAAGTCCATAGCAGTTCAAATCCTCTGGCGTGATAAAGAGTTAATATTCTGAAGGGTGTAGTACTTAATGCAATATGACAGCACATCTTACATGAACTCTATGTGGGTCTTGTGTTTTATGCTCTTGCAGACAAGTATAATGTAGCAATAACAGTAAATGATAACAGTTCTCATTCTTTTATCTGTTTGTAACAATATAGTTCTCATAATATGTGTCTGGGGTAAAGATGGGGACCAGCCACAAAAAGGACTTTTTAAATGATTGTATAGTAAAGTGGAAATCAAAAGTCTACCTTGTTCCATTCGAAGTGATAGCTTGATGAATTTTACCCAAAGGGGAAAACTTCTATAAGATAAATGTACTGAATAATGCAAATGCACACTTTTATCACCATCCTTATTTAAATTTCTGTGATATTTTGATGGTAACGCAGACAGAAGAGTTGGTAACAAAATTTTCTGTGCCATTTCCATCGTTATGTGGGAAATTTGTACTGGACAAATTTTCTGGAACCTATGTTGTAAGGCAAATTTCTTGATATTGTTTTATTTACGTGATCCGTATAAAAAAAAATTACATAAATAAAAAAGTAAAAAGTGATGATGTGCTAAAATTATATAGTTCATGTTACCTTTTTTGCTCTTTTACAGTGACAATCACAGATACATTCATTATGCTTCATATATGACAATGATACCTTTCTTTGCCATTGTAGAGTGATGGCAGTACAGACCCCAAACTCTACGTCTGGGACTCAGATCTGGACACGCTTGGCTTCTTTGACCTCGCAACGGGTCACGGTGACCAGGAAGATGTGCCGGTGGGACAAGATGAGGACATTTCTGATGCTGAAAGGTGAGTCAAACTGGACAAACAGTCCGAAGCTTACATCAGTATTAAAGGCAAGTCATGCTGTATTGATAACCAAAGAGATATACACCTGAATTTGTGGGTGCTTGAAGTTCTAGAGCTGATCAACTTACAGAATGAGGGACTCTGTCAGGCAGTTGACTTAATTATGTTTTGATTCTTGTTGTCACAGAGGTATAAGAGATACTATAATTATAGTTGCACAGTTTGTTAGACCCAGGTTTAATCTATGAGAAAGTTATAGGTGTATTGACTAATAAAACATTTTACTTATATTCTCTGATTAGTTTATACTCGACTTTGCATTGTCGCTCAGCGCATTGATTCATCCCAGCTTACAGTATTCACACATTAATACTTCTATTTTGAAAGTAAATTCATGCAGGCTTTACGCTTTTTTAGACAGTATATATCAAGGTAAAATATGTTAATATTACTTGTCTCTAGTTTTTTTATGCGATGTTGATTAAAATGCATAGGTTAAGTATAAGATGAACCATCCCTGAATGAAACTTAAACCTAATTGATCCAGGCTATCTCCGGTTGTCATCCGGGTGGGGGGGGGGGGGGGGGGCATTATGGCCCCCCCAGATCTTGGCGCAGATAGCGGCGATCACCGTGAAATCTTGCGTATTTTATTGTTTTGTGAATTTCTTATGTATTCCTTTTTTTTGACCTTTTGTTTTTACTGTTTTTTCGATAAACTTTGTCGGGGACTTTTTGTGATCATAAACAGCATAAAATTCATCCATTTCTACCCGTTAAAGTAAAAATAATTGTACATTTATGATTTTTGGCTGAAAACACAATTTGCATTGATTTTGTACACAAAAATCATGTTTTTTAACAATTTTGGAGCTGCATGCATGTACGAAACATCGCACAGCATCGTGATGGTACGTTCGATTTTTGCGAAAATGGCCTCAAATGATGCGCAAGACTTGAAAGTAAAAAGCCAGCGAACGGTGCAGTGAAAAAATTTGCACGGCGGAATAATCGAGAAATTTGTTGGGGGGGGAGCCATTATGCCCCCACCCCCCTCGTAAGTCAATCCTCTGCCTTCCAAATCATTCCTTGTGCATTTCAACCATTTTATATTGAATTGATTGTCAAACATAGTCATATGTGACCGCCCAGCTCCAAACCAACAAAAACTCGTTGACTATGATTCTCTGTAATAGACCAAAATGTGTCATTTGGGTTGACCAACTCAAATTTTTAAAGTTTGTCTTATCTAAAAGAGTAATTTTTTCTCTTTCAGCTGTCAAAATTTGGTCGCTTGAAACGAAATTGAAATTGAGATATTGGCAGTTTTTCTGGACCACATTTTTTTTCGGACGTGTGCTTCCGCATGGCCTACCTGAGTGAACGTAATCTTGAAATCCTCTTTTCTCCCTTTTCTGTGAAACTGCCCTTCCTAACTCTCTCGTATTTCAATCACTTTTTGAATAGGTTAGAATGGTCCAATTTTAATAAGTTATATATCACTTTCAAGCTAAGAGCTTACTCTTTAAAACCATAAAGAAAACTGAAATTTGATTATGGCCTACTTTTTGTGGGTTTTGAGCTGGGCGGTCACATATGTTCAAATAAAATAGGCTCTGCACATAATCGGTTAAAATAAGAATGTTTTTCCACTCTCCTGAAAACTTTTTTTTTTTATAGATATGAGGTTTTAACAGCTCAACGATGATTTGTTTTGTTTCCCTTGGGTAGTTCTCTATAAACATTTTTCACTGACTAATAATTCCATGTTCTTGCATGTCGTAGGGGTCGAGAGGAGGCCGCCCAGGACGTGGCAGGTCGCTATCCCGTCAACGTCTTCTGGGATGCTCAGGAGGCTAAACTCCTGGTGTGCGAAGCTAAGCTGGCCCACAACGAGGAGAGCATCACGCCAAGGAAGAACGCCAACCTACTGAGCAGCATAGCCAGCACAGTGGTAAGTGTAAGTATGCTGACAACTTGCACCGCACCGCACCATAAGTTGTAGCAAGCACAGTTATTGTGGTAAGTGTAAGTATGCCGTTAGGTTGCACAACATGGGACTTGTAACACCTGATTGGGGAACTTGTCTCAGTGTCCTTAAAGGTAAATGACATGATTGAGGGTGGTCCTCAACTTGGGGTGAAACTATTCTTGAATCAAGTAAACTGTGCAAGGATTCCACTGTGAAAATTTGGTAATGAAAAGTGAACTCATTCTAAAATAACTTCAATCTGTAGGGTTCTATGGTATGTATTTTTATTGGGGCTTGAGAGAAACAAAATGCTAGTATGTTCATGCTTGATTCGGCTTAAGTAAACAAATTCAAGACAAATCCTTCCAGCCAGGAGATACACTCCAGCTGATGTATCTTTTGTTATATCTTTCAACCAGTTTGGTTCGAGAGGCATTTTTTGTTTCTCCCAATCATGTCACAGCCCTTTAAAGTGAGCTACTGATGTCTGAAGTAGGTCATCAGCCAAAATCTCAGAATTGTCAAAATTGGGATGAGAGTAAATTTGAATTTGATTTTTTTTTTTTGGGGGGGGGGTGGGGGTGGGGGAGGGATGTATGTAGAAAACATATATGTGGAGTGATTGTGGGTTGGAAAAATATAGCATAGGATGATATTTTCTTTGACAGATATATCATATTTTTCACAAAAAGTTATGACAATAAGTCATAATGCAGATTTCAAATTTTTCATAGCTATGAAAGAAAAAACTGAAGTTTTGTTACTGGATAATTGTCAGCAATACCCACATAAAATTTCACAGTTGAAGCAATACCAGAAATATTCCTTTCCTATGAAGCTTTGTTGCCAGATCATGATACACATTACTGATTTCTATGATAAGCATTTTGTCGCCCGGCTGGCAGAAGGGCGTTAGCAAATGCTCTAAGCAGAAGGGCGTTACCAGTAAATTGCCTCTAATTTGAAACCCATAGGCTTATTCCATATTTTCGCCTTACATACTGATAGAAGGATCTAAAAGATCACAGTAATTTGATTTCATGTGAAATAAACCAATGGCTGTCATGTTACAAGCAATTTACTGTTAACACCCTTCTGCTTTGAGCATATTCTAACGCACTTCTGCCAGCCGGGCGACGATTTATGTGAAATTTAACCTCTATGGACTTTATGTATATTATTTGGTGTAGATCTGTGACTTGGCACATTAAGAGTTAAAGACATTTTCCTCAAAAAAAGATGATTGCTCAGATCTCATACCTTGCGCTACATATATTATAACTTTACATATCAAAATGTGGTACAAACATAAATCTGGTATCATAATAAAGCTAGGATTTTGGGTTTTATGTCAATATAAATATCAGATTTTTTCAACATTATGACAAGTTATCTTATTAGGGGTAGTGGGTCACTTAATCAGACAAATTGAAAAAAGAACATCTTTGTTTTTTCAGAGAAACAGAACAGTAAGAAAAAAACAACTGAAATATTTAATGAATTTGGCTAAACCATTCGAGAATTATAAATTTTCAACATTCTTTCAAATGATATAGTTGTGAGAAATGCTTAACTTGGCTACTCTCCCAGTTTTTGTGATGACGATTGTGATGAATTTTCGTACACATACTCTCTACAATTTTAATGATTTTTTTACTGATTATCTTATTTACCCAAGTAATTTATTTGGTGAGATGTATTCTATGTTCTATATATCACATATTTCTTAAGAGTATTCAAAATAGTTTAGTTTTCTGTGTTGCAGAGGTGTTTAATTGTGTTGCTGAAAACACAAACTCAGATAGTATGTGAAATGCACTTATCTCTGCTACTTTGCATGTCGTGTTTTTCTTACACTCCAGCCTGAGATAATGGTAGTGTCCATGTTCACGACTCTGGAACATGGCACCGTCCTACAGGACAGCTTTTCCTTGGCCCAGGCCCACAACAGACTCCTGGGAGTAGAAGTACCCTACTTCTACTTCATCAGAAAGGTGAGTGATGAATTGACAAGTGTGTTTTTGTGTTTTAAGATTAAATAAGGGATATTTCTTGCTATATGTCAGGTATGTGTATATTCTTGGGAAAGGGATATTAAAATCACACATTTCATTGAGCACTTAAGTTTAATAAGGGTTAAGCACTTGATGAGAATGCATGACAAACATACACCAGGGGCCTGTTGCATAAAACTTCGGAGAAATTTCTGTAGGTAAATATGAAAACTCCGGTTAGCATGATTTTACCATGCATTTTCCCATAGGAAAAAAAACCTCCAGTTGAAATAACCAGAGTTTTTCTTTGGTTTAAGTTTCATGCAATGGGCCCCAGAAGGGATTCATTTATCTGCTCCATAGTTGATATACTGAACACTCATTGCACCCTTCATCTCAATGACATAGTCTGGAAAACATGTGCAATACAATTTGAATGTGATATTATTGGGCAATTTTTAGCTCACCTGAGCCAAAGGCTCGAGTGAGCTATTGCGATCGCTTTTGTGCGTCGTGCGTCGTGCGTCGTGCGTCGTGCGTCGTGCGTCGTTCGTCGTTCGTCGTTTGTCGTTCGTCGTGCGTCGTGCGTCGTGCGTAAACTTTTACACATTTTCAGCTTCTTCTTCAAAATGCATGATTGGATTTGGCCCAAACTTGGCAGGAATGGTCCTTAGGGGATGGGGATTCGAGGGTCCTCAAATAGTACACCTGGCCCCCCTAGGGGCCCAGGGGCAGGGCCCTAAAGGGCCAAAAGTAGGTAGTTTTCAAACATCTTCTTCTCTAGATCCAGAAATAGAATAGTTAAGCCACTTTGTGTGTAGATACCTCTATATGTGCTGAATTAATGTTCCTCATGACAATGCCCAAGGTGGCCCCATTTGGCCCCTAAGGGGTGCAAAAGTTTATGGCGTTAGGGCCCTATAGGAATAACTTCACATTCACATCAATGCCGATTAAATCAATACTTGGTGGGAATGATCCTTAGGTGGAGGAAGATAGAGGGTTCTTGGAATCGGCTTACACCAGGCTCCCCTGGGGCCCAGCGGCGAGGCCCATAAGGGCCCAACTAAGACGTAAACTTTCGTAACCACAAGTCCAGTTGGTTGAAACCAAAACTTGGGTGGTTAGGATGCGCTATAGCAGGGTACGTTCAATGTTATTTGGAGAGAGAAGAGATTACACAAAAGTCACATATGAATGAATACAAACGTCCTCAAATGAAGTCAAATTGAATAGAATTTACTGCCAAGTTTCTCTTTTGGTTGGTATTGGCCCATTTGTGACTAACTTGAATGGTAGATGCTACATGTATAGTGACCTGCAATGTTAAATGGTGGTCAAGGTCACGAATAAGTAGCGTCAAAGCGTCAGCCTGCTTGAAAGATACGTACCGGGCGTCGCCTTGTTTTTTATAAAAACGGATGTTAGAATTTAATTTAACTTGGCAAAATCAGCTATATGGCAAGGGGATGCAAAGTTGTCCAACTGGTTCATTTGGCTATGTTAGTGCCTATAGATATCAGGTTCCAAGGGCCAAAACTATATGTAACTGATGTTTTTTCTATGGGCACCATAGAGAGTTTGCGAGACCTCAGGTGAGCGTTGTGCCCCCCGGGGCTCTTGTTTGTATCCATACCTCTTTTCCCAACACTTCACTTGCAGTTATTTCTCCTACAGAAGTGGAATCTCTGTAATTGAGCAAAGAACACCAACCGATAACTGCATGTCAAACTAGCCAGAACGAATTACCAGACAATGTTATTGGTCCACCTTTGTTGTAATATAAAGATAATCATACAATTGCAAATTAATTCAAATGGATTTAGATTTAAACAAAACAAAAATTCTTGCAGTATAAAATATGATATGGTATAATAATAATTGCTAATTTTATCTGACATGTCTGGAAAAGAAAAGATGCCTTTATAGATAAAAGTACATGTATATTTCAAACAGTCTTCCAAAAAGTGCATGATGCATGATTACAAGTACAATGCACTGTAAATTCTTCTCCTTTACATGACCAGGGAAACGGATTGATTAGTCTGTGGAAAAATAAATCAGCTTAACAACAATTTTGGTCTACAAATTAAGTAAAAAATGGCTGTGTCCATTATTCCAGGGGCACGATAATAAGCTAATTTGATAAATTTGATATCCCGTTAAAATACCCAACTGCCCCTTCATGCCATCCAATTATGCTCATCAAAATCATGCATATATTTAAATTGATTCATTGTGTTTAAATTCAATATCTGAATGTGAAGGTAGGGGAGACTACAACAAGCAAACCAGTAAGTAGACCAAGAATAATCAAAATCAACTTCATTTTGACTGTGATTTTAAATGTTGTGTACTAATAACCGTTTTCTGTGTCCTGTGAAATTTGCTGACAGTTTTAAAATAAGATGTTATTCTACTGACAATTACTATTATGTAGAGTTTAAACAGTCAAGTTATTTCAGTGTGTGTCCCATATATTTGTGAAGGTTTCATGAACATGAAATTGAAAATCATTGACAATTTCTAGGAATAAAACAATGTTATGATGGCCTGTGGTTCTACACTGGCCCAGTGCCATTTTGATAATCAGTAAACAAAGTGCATAATAGCTGGTTGTATGCTATAAGTTAGTTGATAGTGATACCAATAGATGCATAGAAGGCAGCATATCCCTAGACTGTCTTCACTTGTTGCTAAAATTGCTTCAGACCAAGATCTCTTGTTATGTGCTGTGTACAGGTACAGACCCATGTATGTTCTTGTACATGTATTTATTCTTTTAAAAAAACCTAGCATGTTTTCAGCTGCTGGTTGAGTGTTGTAAGTCAATACCATTGTGCCAGTCTTTGTTCATGAAATCAAGTTGACTTTTTTGTCTGCAACAGTAAGTTAGCTAAATATGGCTTAAAGAGAATACACAGTTCTGGTTGATGATGGAAAATCTGTCATCAAAATTTCACATTTCATTGGTTTCGAGGTGGGAGTATATTACATTTGCATTATAATGTGGGACTAATTCACTTCATACGCAATAAAAAGTTGAGGGATTGGCAGTGTGAACAGGTGAAGTTTTCCATTGGTTTTGCCTTCCAATGCTAAAGTGTGTATGTCAACAATGATCATTGTCCCACATATTGATTTCTGTGTTAGTACTTTGTCAGCAGTGGGGATTTGTGTAGCTGATTTGTAAAAAATGAAGTGTTTTGTTGTATTCAACTACTCTCTCCTGTACTACAGTGACATTTTAAGAATACCATCTGGTTTGAAAGCAGCTGATATTAAAATTATGTTGTTGTACAAGTACTCAACCAGTACTGTATTTTCTCTTTAACTGCATATACATGTACCATGGCTGTGATATGTGGTGCTAGTTTTGTGACTTGAGATCCAGAATTTCTCATTATTTCCCACTTTTTCCACCTATTCTCTCCCACAACTCTGAAAAACGTTCTCACTCGTAATGTATTACAGCTTTCAGCTTAGGTAGGGATATAGGTGCATCACACCATGGAAACACTCTGTGATATACGTTATGCGAAAGTATCAAGATGACGTGGTTTACTTATTTTTCTGTAAAGTGCTTTTTGTAACAAAGAGAGTTTTTTTTTAATGTAATTCTATGTGTTAGTGAGGTGGTATGTGTGGTGTACATGTGTGTTATTGAAATAAAGTAGTATTGCAAATTAAGTCATTATAATGCAGTTTTTGAAGCAGATTAAATTTCCTTCCAGATGTCATAACAATGATTTGTTGAATGCCCTCGCAAACTGACAAATTGTGCAGCACTATTCCCCAAACACACCGTAGTTTGTTTGTCAAGCACAGTTTGTTTGTTGTATTCAAGTTTGAAAAAGATTTGATGTAGATTTTAGACTGTGTGTAAGTGTTGTTTTATAATATACTGTACTTTGACCTGCTAGAGTGTTATTTATGTTGTACATTAATTGCTTTTAGAAATGTAAACTCGACAAATGTCATTTGTGTTGTGTTGAGAGAACTATTTCTAACATATATGGTAGAATATTAAATGCAGTGTAAATTTTTGGTAAATGATGAAAAATAATTTTTCTTATAATTTTTTTTCTTGCTTGCATAGTGAAGCGAGATGTCACATACTGTAGGCATCACTGTTTCTTCTGTCAGTGCTATTAAAAGTTTTGTTGTACTCACCGTAACTTTCGTAAGAGGTGCATCTCTTGTAGGCTAAGCTCAGGTTTGAATATAGGTCAAATTGAGTGAGGTCAAAGCCTCAAAAGTCATAAGGTCAATGAACTTTCCATGAAAGCACTGTGTTATGATTTATACACAATACGTTTTGTAACATATATTGTAAAATCATACTCTCACCAGCCTGGGGAGAAGTTGGAAGACTCCACGTCCCTGACCAACAGCTCCATGGTGGCCAGGCAAGTGATGCGGGACTTTGTTGGGCTAGAGGATGGAGACAAGAATGCCCGCGATGCCATGATGAACTTCAGCTACTACCTTACCATTGGCAACATGGATGAGGCATTCAAGGCCATCAAACTCATCAAGAGGTGTGATATACCAGCAAAAGTCACAAAACTGTCCAAACCTATAACATGTTCATTTTTAAGTTAGAATGAAAATGCACACTATGTAGTGTGAACACCCATGTCATTGTATCAGTCCACAACTTATGGGTACTTTCCTGTTTTTAACCCCTTGGGCGATGCAATTTTTTCTTAGTTGACCATGAAGGGAATATAAACTTTTAAATTTGTTACTTTTTTGAGAGGTCTACACATTATATTTATTTTCTTCATCTATACTGGTAAAAAATGTGTACTTTCTGGGACAGAGGCACTATAACCAATATAATCCGTAGCATTTATCATAAACTTGACTGAAAAGATTATCGTTTCTCTTGGTTTCTTTAGAAACCTGTTGTCACTGAATGTGCAATGTACTGGGCTATTGTACAAATCTGTCTTCCCCAATGGTTTAACCCATTGGAGACCAAGTATGAGATATCTGGGGTTGAGCTCTATGTAAATTGCGTGTTATACCAAAATCAAATCGTCTCCAACGGGTTAAGATTACTTCTTAACTATTTGGTCAAAACATTTGTGGTTCAATTATGTCCCAAGAGTGTGTGTTTAATTCTTCCTTTTACATCTCCGTACCCAGGGTGTTGATTTTTTTTACATGTCTGTTACTGATATTGAAATATAATTATTTATATTAGTCTGGTTTTTTTTTTACAAATGAATATTAATAAATTCCCATTGCAAACAAAAAGGATTTTACAGAAGAGGGATGAGATATTGGATGGCTACTGGGCCGTTTCTTTTCAAATAAATATCTTTCATTTGAAAATCAAATTCCACACACTTCAATGTTTACAAGAACTAGGAATGTACTTCTGGCTTTTCATGTCCTTTAACTGGTTGGAGACTATGAACGAGGTATCTTGGGCGAAGGTCTATTTACACGTTGAATGCGTCTTATACTAAAATCAATTTGTTTCCAATGAGTTGATGAATTTTGGAAGTGATTGGTATCTGTAAGTTACTGTTTTATGTTGAATGAGTCTTTTGGGAGAAGTCATGCCACGATCGTGTGTGAAGACTCGCCGTCTGCGACGTAGCGAAGTGTGCCGGGTAACATGGGCACTGCCAGAGGGGCCAGGGCCCTCAGGAGAGGCAGAGATGGAACCAGAAGCTGATCCAGGGTGGCCATGGCTAGGCTATATCAGCTGGGATATTGGTGAGTAATTTGGGGAAATGAGACACCATATTTAATACAATTGACCTTAATCGTAATGACATAAAACTATAGTCTACTTTGAGGATTAAACACTGTCACTTAATTCGTTCTACGGAACCCGGATGTTCCTTGTATTTCACTCTATCGGATTTTATACCCTAAAAAGTATCTGGAGGGGGGCGGAACTGCCGCCCCCCTAGACTTTCGCGCAAAATGCTGCTCGACGCGCAAGCAGTTGCCACGGCGTTTTCATGACTTTATTCTCTCGAATGTCGCGCATCTTTTGAGACCAAATTTGGACGTCCGGGATACGCCGTCCCAAGTACGAACTTTTGTACTGCATGTCACCAAAAACGCTCATAAACGCATTTTGTGTACGATTCAATACAAATTGTGTTTTCAGCCAAAATTCATAATGTGATGATTATTTTACTTTTATTTGGTCTGAATTATTAAACTGTGCTTTTTATGACCGCAAAGGGTCCCGACAAATTTAATCGAAAAAACCAAATAAAACAAAAGTTAAAAAACAAAGAATACACTAAGAAATTTGAAAAAACAATAAAAATACATAGGACTCATTTATTACGGATTTTCAATGTAAACGTTAAGAATGCTAAAAAGAGTGTCCAGACACAAAAATTAGCATGTGAGTTAAATTAGTGGATTTAACAGCTTAATTAGGATTCGCATAACAATTGCATAATTAATTATAGAAATTAATTCCTGATAATTAACTATACAGTCTGTAATTACTATGGGTAACTTGCGTGCCGATTTTCGGCGCGATCGCGCGATCACGCCGGAGATCTCGGGGGGGGGGGCCGGAATCGCCCCCTCCCAGATATAGCATAGGCCAAAAAGCCAGTCCCTGATAGTGTTAAGAAATCTGACCAACGGGTCAAAAGAACAAGAGACATATTTTGGTGGTCATCCCAACTTTGTGCAAGATATCTGGGCCTGGAGTCTGTAGAGAGTCTGTGTTAAATTAAAATCAGTTCGTCTTTAACAGATTACAATTTTGGTAGGTTTGAGGTTGTTTTCTGATGTCTGGCATGACATTATTACACTTTAGAAGAAACAATGAAAAATTTGTTGAATCAACCAAAACTATAGTCTGGTTTTGACAATGTGCTAGTGAGCCTTAGTACATTGTACATCATTGTGAATTTCACTTTTAAGGATTGGAATGAGAGATATGGGGTTATAATCCTGGAAATTATGAAACAAGGAAGATCGGTTCTCCTTGATACACCATTCCAAACCACAAGGATGCACTGTAGTATGTATTTTACTCACTGTTGAAAGCACAAAAAGCAACATGCAACGAGGAATAACTTGTGGTGGAGAGAAAACCATGTAACTTTCTTATTTAGCCATAGAAAACTGCTGTGTAGTGTATTCCACAGTATGTTCCCCATGTTATTAACATTATATCTGAGTAAAGAGTTTTTGTGAAATCTTTTCTGTTTTCTTCTGCAGGAGGATGCTGAGAGGCTGTACAAGAACTGTGGTCGCTATGACCTACTCAACACATTCTACCAGGCCAGCGGGCAGTGGGGAAAGGTAATGTCTGATGCAATCATGTTTTCAGTGGTCGATTCAGGGAGGTTATTGGATACACATGGAATAGAATTGGAAAAGGAAAAAGAATATGAATGGAAAAAATTAAAAAGTAAGAATGAAATAACTTTCCATCACCCTCAAGGAAAATTAGCAGTAAACCATTCAGTAGTGCTGTCACCCCCACCCCTGCCCCTTCCACCTGATTAATTGTGGATCTTTCACTACATTGTATTTTTAGTTTAGATTGGAAGTTAAATTGAATACTGAGTAAGAGGATATTTATATCACCTTCAAACGTTAGCCATACCACAGTCATTTAAAGATAGGAGATTTTGTTTCATTCTACTCTGGGCCCTTCCTACCCTTCTTGCCCCTCCCTCACCCCTCGAAAGAAAATAATAATTGAAATAAAAAATTAAAAAAATTGTATAAATAATTTCAAAATAGTATTTGTTCATATCAGTATTGACCAAATTTGTTCACTTCAAAATTTGTTTCTACACTCTGTGATCAAGCACAGACTATAAGAGAATTTCATACATGTATGTTTAAAGACGTGAATGTTTGGGGTGTACCAATCCAGCCAAACATATCCTGAATAATATATAGTACTTCAAATGCATAGTTCCAAGGACATTTTGGCCTATATTGGAGACCTACTTCCCACCCCCCAGATCCAAATCCTATGCTTATACCAGAATACCAAAAATGTGCTCCTGTTGTTAAACTTATAGTCTAATACTATATTTCTGTGTTCAGTTTGTGCACCTTAATGTCTACATCTCTGTGCATTATCAGGCAAA
>JZLH01S0612722.1:14651-25778 GCA_001188425.1 Eucidaris tribuloides
AGAATACGTAGTTTTGGTGAAAATCTGGACATTTAAACTTCAAAATTTACACAGTGACGTTACCGTTCAGTTAATTCCAAAATTGTCCCATCAGCCGTTAGCCGAAAGTCGTGCAGAGTTTAGCCGTTTAACCAATCAGTGTGTTCCGTTGGTCATGCGAACGTACACATAACTGTGATTCACAATTTGAGCAAAATTTAAACTCACGGAAAGAACAATATTCTGGTAACATATTGTTATTAGTTTTTCCCATAAAACAACAAATTCATGACATATGGATCTCAAACTTTCAACACACCATTTGTAAGTACTAAACTACCATTTGGTATTGATAATGAAGGGAAGTAATGGACTTGCAAATCCCAAACTCAATCTTTAAAGGGAAGAGGAAAATATCAACTTTTAGTAAAATCAGTATTGTTAGTCTCAAAACTGGGGCCTGTTTCATAAAGCTATTCGTAAAGTTACACATGACTTTACGAACGACTGGAATATGAAGTGCCAAATAAAATGCCAATAGTTTTTTCATGTCATTTCAAGAAAGTATGATTAATGTCAATTAGATTTTTCCCCCAAAATAAAGTTTGCATTAAAATGCTTTTGTTAAATGGTTGTAAAGAGTAAGAATGTTAATCTATGTTTGTTAGCAGATGTGATTTCAGTAGTTTAAGAATCACATTTGGCTTGCCATATTTCAAGTCATTCGTAAAGTCATGCATACATGTAAATTATGAACAGCTTTATGAAACACAACCCTGGTCTTAGTCTCATGATGCTAGTCTTGATCTGGAACTTGAGCCTCTATGTCTTGGCAGTGATCGTAATATTTCACGAATAGTGATGCTGAGTGCACTTGTTGACCATTATGGATAATGGAGTATGAACTCATGTGATACTATGAAGTCCGAATTCCTTTTCATATTACACATACCAAAGTTGGTATAAAAGGTATGGATAACACTATCCTAATACTGTACACTTGTTAGGAACTGATAAATGCAAAATGAAAATGATGAAAGGAATGCAATAATTATATTAATTAAGATTAAAGGCAGTGGATCTCATTTGCAAACATCCCCACAGACCAGGAAAAGATAACACATGCCCTTAGGCTATTGATGAAGGGTATGTCTGTGAAATGTGGGGGTCAGTAATTGCCTAGAATTTGAAAAATGCAAAAGAAAAACAATAGCCGTTTAGTGTACGTTCTATGGTAGGAATTTGTTTCTCGCGAGAAAAAATTCAAATCTGAGTCTAACGGTCACTATAATTCCACTAAAACTGAGTTTCTAGCTCCTATATTTTGCTAAAGGTTCCAAGATGGTATTTTCTTCTAAATGCCATTGTATTTACACAATGTTATTTTTCAGGCATGCAAAAGAGATCCCCTGCCTTTAAATTTTGTTTCTTCCTAGAACAGGTATCCATAGATTTACAACACATTTGATACACAATGCAGTACCCTAGTATACTAAACAGAAATCCACTTTATTGTTAAATCAATTTGGTTTTTTTTAGCACAGTGCCCAGGGTTATAAAACTGTGTAAAATGTATGTTTGTAGTGGGATTCTCAATATTTATAAATTCTTCCTGTGCAAAATATTTCCTTAAATGATCTTATACAACATACTAAAGGGCGTAAAAATAACAAGTTCAGCATTATTTTCACCCCACTCCACTCCACTCTGTCAGTTTATGTCTTTCTGTTGTGCACTGGTGCAGCCTCAACAGCATTATTGCTGAAAACAAGCAAATCAGTAAATTACGCAGTGCGTAATATATGTCCCCACTGAAAGTGTAGATCTGTGGAATGGTACGAATGTTGAAGTTAGCATTTTTCATTAATTTTGATTAAATTTACATAAATTTGCATGATTAATGAATTTAAGAATTTTGTGTAGAAGTTTGGAAGCCCCTACCAAGCCCTATCAGATAAATCAGATAAACCAAACACACTGCTGTGAAATGCAAAAGTAGTATTTTAAATCTTTTTTCTTTTTTAAAAATCACATAAATTTGCATAATTTATGAATTTCAGAATCTGTGTAGAAGTTTGGAACCCCCCCTCCCCCACCAAGCCCTATCAGATAAACCAAACAGAATCAAAATCCATTGTGAAATGTAGGAAAAGTAGCATTTTTTAACATTTCGAGCACACACGGACACACAGACGCACACACACACATACATACACACGTACGGAGCCCGTTTGACAGTCCCCTCACGAACTTCGTTCGGCCGGGACAAATAATAGTAGCGACAAGAGGGCACTACACAATGCGATACACTGGAGTACAACGCTACCCCAGTGTATCGCATGGTGCATCGTTTGAGGAACGGTCTTACTATGCGACATAAAAAGCATTATACCCCTTATTGTAAGTTTCTTGAATTCTGGTTGGTCAAAAGTATGTCACATGATGAAAAATAAACACACTATTCTGTGAGTCTGGGAGACAATTGTTCTGAAAGTACTATAGTAGTCGGAGAGTACAATAGTAAAGTACTATTGTACTCTCAGAGAGTACAATAGTAAAGTACTATTGTACTCGAGACAGCGGGATTGCGATTTGAGCTTAATTGATCGTGTGTACAAACACATGTACCGTACGCTATTTTTTTCCATGCGTGTGAAAGACATTATAGCGTGCTAGGCCCGTATGGAAGTTTGGCAAAATTTAAGATTAACACTGGGTTAAGTTCGTCAAATTTGAGTTAGGATTATGGTTAAAATAAGAATGAGGATTAAATTAGTGTTTTATAGGTTTATGAAATTGGTACTCGACTAACTAGAGTATACGTTAATGGAATTGTATCCCTATCCGTACCGCAAGTAAAAATATCGCGCACCTGTATGCTGTGCGACACACACTTACTCGTAGGGGTTACAGTAAGTACATTTCATATTTCTTTTTTTTTCTTTGTGTAATTTCCCTGTTAATTCGATGACAGATATAAAAGAAATATATCCTATCCTGAGAGTCTCTGTTTGAAACTATGACGCCCTCGGTTACGTTGACTGTTAACTATTTTCCAGTCCACGTAACCTTGGCTCGTCAAAGTTTCAACCAGAGACTCCCATATCAGTATATATTTGTATACTATACTTACTCATGTCAGCAAAAGCAGATGATCCCAAGTGTGTCACCCCAGCAGGTGGACTATACTCTCTCGAGAACTGCCACGACTGCTCCCCCTCTGGCACCACCAAGTTTGACCATACTTCGAATGACGTCTCCTGTGTTCCCTGCTTGGAAGATACGACGAAGAGATTGGCTGCGTAGTTGCCGGTTAGATCCAGAAAAGCGTTGGAATTCGGGACTCGGAGACGATAGTCCTCACGTCCCGTGATTGGTTGGGCAATGAAGACTCTAGATCCTGTGGCACTGGGTCAAAGATGAGAGAATAATCATATGAAAGAAAGAAATCTACTACAATTCTTATAATTTTGAATTACTTCACTAATGTTTCAAAGCTTTCAGTTTGCCTAAATGCTAGCAATCAACTTTTAAAGCCAGGGTATAGGTTTCGGTGCTTCACCATTTTTTGTTTATCAATCTTTATAAAAGAATGGCATTGTCATTCCAAATATCAGAAAACATTAAGCCTAGTGAAAATTGTATTGAAATAACATATAACTTTAAAATGATCATTGAGTAAATATGACACTACCTCATGTGTGATTCATACATATTTCGAGCAGTGATAATTCATAAACCCCACATTAAGATACGACAATTTCAATTATTTGGGGAATTAAAAATCCCTTTCCTCAACAATACTAACACCTCCCCAACCCCAACCCCTTACGCAGCACACACACCTACACACACACACACAAATTTGTATACAAGATAAAAACTCATTTATATTTCTCTTTATTTTTCATTTGTTTTAAAATTATAGTGAAATGCCCCTCACTCCCAAAATTGTACAAATCTGAAGAAAAAAAATCCATCAGTAACTTACTTGTTTAGCCAGAAATGTCTCTGTCCTTCCATATCAGCACCAAAAATATCTGATATCATGTCAGCATTTGAACTGAAAGTGTACAAGAACACACAAAAAGACAAATGGAAAAAATCACAACATGAGGGAAATGCAAGTGATTCAAATCAATGAAATTAATGTGACTGTCGGATGTTTTGATCAGTGGGATGTTCAATTTTATGCCATCTGGCAAAAGTGTGACTACTCCATACATGACAAAATGTATAGCAATGGTTTATGTTTGATACTACATGATGAATTTTTTTTAAAATGTGCAATCATTTCCATTTAAAGACACTATATAACATTGTGGAAGTCTCATTTAAAAAATTGTCAAACTTTGCTATCTGACATACCTGACAGTGTTTGAATGGACAAATAAACACCCTACAACACAAAACTTTAGAGAGTTATGCTGTCACTTGTAAAATATGTACGGATAAAAATTGGCACATGAATTATTCTCAGCTGATAGAAAATTCTGTCATACAGCAGTCTATGGGATAAACTGGAATGGTCGTTCAATGATTTTCACTTTGTAAAAGCACTTCATGATCGTTTTGAACTGTAATTTTTTAAGGGCTTCATTTTTAGACATGGGGACTCATGTAGCTCAGAATTTTTTAAACTGGAAACATTGTTATACGATGCCTCTAAAGTAGTCTGACAGAATGCAAAAGAATAGATCAGAACATGATTTAAATTTCATATTAGTAAATTTTGGGGGTGTGAAGAATACTTTAATAACCATGGTGGAAGTTTTACGACCATAGCCTCTAAAATTATATAATTGTTTACTTACTCCATCACAAGAGGCTGGTCTGCAAGCTTGTCTGATACTAGAGTCGCAGGTCCTGGAAGTAAACAGCAAAAACAATAACAACCTTTGTACAATTTTGATCAGATTTATTGTGGTTAAATATCCGCACAAGAGTGAACGATAACAAAATATGGGACTTCTCTCTGGTTTAAAACTTGTAATTTTCTTTCTCTGCATTATGGTACTTAATATGAGGGTCATTTTTCCATTCATCTTATTTGTGCAAAAGTTGAATTGTTTCTAAGTTTAGAAGATTTAGTCAAAGGTACCAGATTTTATTACTAGTGTCATGCAATTTCCTGGTTTTATATTATTACTTTTATTCTTGTCTTGTTTTTTAGTTTTATAAATTACACATTTTGTTCTTTTCTAGTGATAAAACATTACAGAAGTGGTATGCAATGTATGATATGTAAGACATGATGCTATGTTACATGACATGACATGATATGAAACTATATCAGAGTATATTATACAACATGTGGTATGATGGATCTGAAGCATGGACTATCAGGAAAGCAGAAGAGAGGATCCTTGAGAGCCTAGAAATGTGGTTATGGAGGAGAAAGGAAGAAATAAGTTGGAAAGATAGAATAACAAACAAAGAAGTACTAAGAAGAGTGAATGAAGAAAGGACCATGCGGGAGACCATCAGAGGACGGAAGAAAAACTGGCTAGGACACATTTTCCGGGGACACAACATGCTGACAGTTGTTATAGAGGGGGAAATTAATGGCAGAAGGGGGAGAGGAAGACCGAGAACAGGGATGTTATCTGATCTGAAGGGCAACTTGACGTATGGGCTACTGAAGAGGAAGGCAGAGGATAGAGAGGGATGGAAGAGGAAATAGTACTGACTCTGGTGTGTGGACCTGCCCTATGGCAGTACACCAAGAAGAATGAGATCAGTTGTCAGTTATCAAGGAATATCATGAATTGATACAGGCTGCTAAAAACCACACTCATCTTCAAAATGATACAATGGAACTGTCTTGATGGTTCTTACCGAAGGTCATTTCATTGACATCGCCCCAGTAGACATAGACCTTGGTAGGAATGGTCTGATCATGAGGACTAGAGTTGGGTTTAGTTGTGATCAGGACATCCATCTGGTAGTCTCCGTCAAAGTCCCCAGGAGCAATGCTTGTTATGGTGTCCTCCATCCTATTTAAACATAACAAGTCAGGTACAATTAAAAATAAAGTAAAAGGTGTATTTTACACAAATTATTATCCTCTTCCGGGGGTGGGGGGCACTGTCATTACAAGGTGTACACCATCATCCATGTGTGTGTATGCACTTTAAAAATGGACCCTAAACACATAATTATCTGTCGATCTTAGAATACCCTAAACAAGTATACAAGTCTGAAAAGATACCCTTTTAAAGTTAACCTTCTGCTGAATACCCTGAACAAGTATTCAAGTCTGAAAAGACACCCTTTCAAAGTAAACCTTCTGTTAAAAGTATACCCTTTTTTCCAGATTTTGGCGATTTTGATACCCTTTTCACGGTACGCGCGTACACCGCCCAACCGTGAAAAACAACCCTTTTTACACGCTTTTTAAAACATTTTTTTACAGTTTTTTTGCCCCCCGGGCCAGTGCATGTTTGAAAGAAACATAACATGCATAATAGCATCTGCTACTGCTATGAATGTATGAAGTGATTCACTGAAGAAAACATTTTAATTCAATCAAGTTTTGTCAGAAATCTAATAAAACAACCCATAGTAACCACACCAAAGATGAACAAAAGTGTCTACAGAAATTATATATTTTTTTTTACAAACTATTCAGATGTCAAGATTTACAAAAATATAATCTGCAAATGGATGTTGCAAATTAGAATGTTGAACATCTCAGGTTTACCATCGGATGCAATGACCGAGTTGAGAGTCTTACATTTGGCTGTTAAATTGGTGAATTATACAACTTTAGAACAAAACAGATGTAATTTTCATGACCCAAATTGTTCATATCCCTTCAGGTAGAGGTTTTCATTGTTAAATCTTTGGTTACCTAAATCACAACATTTATTTGAAATTATGATGCTTTATAGGATGAAATAATTTTATCAAATGAATAAAGGTGCTACTTCCAAATCAACAAGATGACATGACCTCAGAAGGTGTAGTATTCTGAAATAAATACACACATGCACATTGTAAAACATTTGGCATAAATGTCAATTTTTAACCCATTGGCTACGAGAACCAGATGTGCCCTATGGGATTTTTAGAATCTCGGAGGCAACAGGTTAATTTTTGGTCTCCTGAAAACAGCTTTATTAATATTAATAAAATCTATTTTAGTTGGTAAGACAAGGCAAAATGAGATTGACTTGCCCAAAAGCTTTCCTCACCTTTCAATAAATGCTGTTGGAGACTTCTGCAGTAAGGCAGTGGTATTGCCATCTTTCAGGTACAAGTCTACCCTGTGTCCTGTAAGGAAATGGGAAAAAATTTCTGACATGTTGAGTTGAGAATGGAGACTTAGAAGTATTCCTTCACATCACTTTTTATTTCACAGAGTGCATTTTTTCCTGACTTTGCGAAATTGCGATGTTTTATCTGCAGCCCTACTTTCAGAAGTCAAATTTTGCCAGCAATACAATGTAAATTTCATGGTATTGCAGCACAATTTACAACATAATTGGTTGTTTCCTGGAATTTTCATGAATGGTAGTCATACCAAAACAAGACTTGTAGACATTGTATACACTAAAAGCATATAATTTCAAAATATTCTTTAAAATCGTACCCTTAAAAACACATTTTTGCTATGTTTGCTACACTTATACAGTCATTTGAAAAAAAAAAAAATCTGTATTCATCTATCCAAAACAAATATTTTGCCAAGGCTGTTACACTCAACAGTTTGTGGATAATTGAAATTAGTATACACCTGCATGCCTGCCCATGATTAAAACAAAAATACCATTTTTTTTTCTTCTGATTTTGGGCATTTTTGACATAACAGAAAAGATTAAAATTTTCTTCACAGGGCTACTTTTTCTGTACAGTGCATTTCAGATTCTGTTTGAACTCTATGGCAATTAATGGGGGCTCTTGTGCAAATGACTGGGGCTCTTTTATCATTTGGGGGGCGAAATCGCCCTGTGCCCCTGTGTATCTAATTCCCTGTTTGACACCCTAACTTGATGATACATGTAGTACTATCCTCCTGTTTTCTTCTTCTTCTCCTTCTCTTGCTTGCTCCTTTGTCTTCTACTTTTTCCAGTTTAGCTCATCTCTCTCAATTTATTGTCATTTGTAAGTGCAGAATTTAATCTCAAGAACATGCAACAGTGATGAATGCAGTGAACTTTTGAACAATTCATGACACAATCAAAACAATTGAAATAATGTAAAACAGAATAATTTTGATAGTAAACATAGAAACAAATCACTTTCAGTGATATTTTCAAATTCATTAGTAAACATGCAGCAGGGTTGACGTCCGACGACATAAATCAGGATTTTTTTTAAACAGTGATTTAAATCAACTCTTCTTTAAAAAAATTTATAAATAAAAATCACCATCCACGACATGCACACTAATTGCAATGTTTAATTCGGCCCCTGGCCACGCCGTGGCCCCCGGGGCCTGGTCCCCGACCCCAAGCTGTTCGGCTGTGACAAGCGAGAGTTCTGCTTGCTGTGCTCTCAATGCTTCACCAATTCAAATTTAGTCATCACCGTCTCAACTCAAGTCTGGTAACAACTTTGCCGAATGTTATGTTTTTCTTTTAGTTTTTTGTGATAGTGGTCAAACCCAAACTGCCAAAGTTTAAAGCCCAAGTTTGGTTTTGGGGATTTTTTGTTATTTGAAAGCTTTATGCCCCAAAGTCATAACCCTGCAATAATAGATTCTGAATGTCTTTAGTTTTTTTTAAATTAATTAACGAAAAATCTCGGGGGGACCCCCCCAAATTTTACATTATAGCATCTAAAGGGTTAAAAAGGCTTTAAGGTTACATGTGTTGTACCTCATCTGAAAGAGCAGACTCAGTGCTTTCAGATGAGGTATAACTCATATAACCTTTTTGTCTTCGTTTTTTAAAATTAATTAATGAAAATGTTGGGGGGGGACCCCCAACATTTTTGACTATATTTTACATTATAGCATCCAAAGGGTTAAAAAAGGTTATATGAGTTATACCTCATCTGAAAGAGCTGCATCTGCTCTTTCAGATGAGGTATAACACATGTAACCTTAAAGCTTTTTAACCCTTTAGATGCTATAATGTAACATTTTGGGGGGTCCCCCCCCCAAATTTTCATTAACTAATTAAAAAAAAAACTAAAGACATTTCAGAATCTATTATTGCAGGGTTATGACTTTGGGCATAAAGCTTTCAAATAAAAAAAATCCCCAAAAGTAAACTTGGGCTTTAACTGTTCTGTTTTGTTTTGTTTGTAGATCTGCTTAAGTTACATGTAGACTACACTGACACTGTTATAATGATACATAGGTAACATTTCCATTTCATTTTTGCTTATGTGCTCGTATACATGTACGTTAACAATCTATTGCACATTTTCGTCACTGCAAATCTGTAAGTTCCCTAGCAGCCAGTTGTGCTGGTATATCTCGCATTCGCCAGTCGCAGAGCTGCGGCCGTACCTAAATACAAGCATCCCGCCTGCCAGCGCAGCGGGATCCAACTGTACCCATTTGCTTTCGTGGTGCGACACCGGTCAGGTGCGACTGTTTGCGCGGGCTTCTTATCTACAACGCATAAATTATTTAAACTGTTCCAGCCCACAGAACACTTCATGTTCTAGAAATCTATTAGTTTGCAGCGCCATTACTAAACTTAGAAAAAATATGTATTTATACTCACCCAAATCGAGATTTTTTTTCGCCTTTCGGTCTTATCACGGAATTTGCCCAGACGGAGAATGTTTTTTCCGTGCTATGTCTTATGTGGAGTCGCCAGCAGTGAAGTAATGCAAACTACCGGAGGTAATCGGAAAGTTCTAAGTCCAAAAGACGCGATCCCATTTCGATCCGATCGAGCAATTGCGAGCCGCGCGAACAGCAACGCCATGAACGAACGTGCGCTCGTAGTTGCTCGATCGGATCGAAATGGGATCGCGTCTTTTGACTTGAACTTTCCGATTACCTTCCGGTAATTTGCGATTACATCCCTGCGAGCCATATGCAATATTCTGGACCACATACGTAGTAGGTGTGCTGCGAGCGACTCCACATAGACATGATAGCACTGAAGGCGGAAGAAAATCTCGGATTTGGGCGAGTTCTACATATTTTTTTCTAAGTTTTAGTAATGCGCTGCAACTATATAGACATTGAAGTGTCTGTGGGTGGACAGTTTAAATAATTTTATCGTTGTAATAAGAAGCCCCGCAAACAGTTGCACCTCGGACCCCACGAGACTGCGAAGGTATAGGCCAGACGCCGTGCTACGCACGGCGTCTGGACAGGCTACGGCCGTACCGTGCTGCGCATCACATTACCTCTGTTGGTTATGACAAAAACATCCGTCTTCTTGTCGGAGTTAAAATCCCCAAATGCCGCAACCAGTCCATTCTGTGGTCCTCCCAGTAACGAATCCGTGTCATCAGTAAATGAAGCGTGAGAAAATGAGTTTTGATTTGTGAAACTAAGCACACTGATGCACAGAATTACACAAACATTTCGACATATCACAGCCATCTTATCAATAAATAAAACAGTCTACCAGTATTACGATGCGATACGTAGCTATAACATTGGCCATCCAGTACAACAGATACACTCTCTCACTTAGTCTTATTTAAGTCTTTTAATATAAATCGAAAATGAGGCCGCCACACCCTTCAGTCGCCCAAACGAACATAACTTAGTCCGATAAATGTGACCTAAAATTGACCCCTTTCGACAAATGTTGACCTTTTTGGGTCGTCTGTTAAGAAAATTGCCAATAATTTTCGAAAAAGGGTCTGTTTTGGGTTATGTTTATCGGATTAATTAGTAATAATAGCCTAGCTACGAAATAACATGAATAATATTTGTCGTCATTTTACATGTCGTTCCATTGTTTGAACCATTGCTGAAGTCAGTGCTGGACTTTTCATGTTACTTCTCAAGTTCTCATTGTTTTGTTTTCTTAAAGGGGAACCAATGGAAGTTCATTCACACTTCTCATGGCTTCCAAAAATGGGCGTAGAGTTCGCATTTAAGGATCCTCCATAACAAAGGGATTAAATCAAACTCTTGAACAATCATAACTCTTGAACCGTTCAACCAAATTTGCTCAAACTTTCACATATTTCCATCTGTAATTGTTCTGCTACTCTTCTCTGATT
>JZLH01S0612722.1:43600-57632 GCA_001188425.1 Eucidaris tribuloides
CGAGACCAAGACCAAGACTTTCCGAGAACAAGACCAAGACCAAGACCAGCATTTCAATTGACACTAATTTGTGAACGTTTTGAGGATAACGCAACTTTCTTACGCTGCATTAACTGCCTACTGCTTATACATTGCAATCAGTCTGAATAAGATTTTTAAAAAAATAATTAAATCAACAGTTAATGAAGAACAAAAGATATCATATTTTCATTGTTTCATTTGTCACTTACATGTAAAACACCTCCCAAAGTTAAACGCAAAATAGGCCTACGAAATGCATGTCAATATGGTAGCTACAAATTGCACAAACGACTGAGAAACAATTTTAAATTGAAAAGAAAGTTCCCATAAACACATTTGCCTGAGCAACTGAAATACAGATCAGATGAAGAAAATAAAGAGTTGTTAATAATCTGATTTCTTTTATTCATTAATGGTGTTTCTTCATTCATTCTTGATTTTCTTGTTATTTTCTTACATTTCTATCTTTCTTCGTTTTTTTCTCACTTTTTCATTCATTCTTTTTTTATTCCTTTCTATTTGTATCTCTTTCATGCAGTCTTTTTATTTCATTCTACCCTTTTCTCTTTATTTCTTCTTTTATTTGTTAATCTTTTGTTGATTCTTTATTTTTGTTTTCTTTATTGCTTTTTCTTTCATTCTGCCTCTTTCCCATGTCTTTCTTTCTATTCTCTTTTTTTTACTCCATCCTTTCTGTTTCTCTCTTCTTGCTTATTTTGGTGTATCTCTATTTTTCTTTTTTTTCTTTTTCATTAAATTCATTTTTCCTTCCTTCTATCTTTCTTCCTTTTTCTTACCTTGGTCTACCTTTCATTCATTCTCTTTCTTTCTATTTGCAATCTTTCATTTTTCTTCGTTTTTCTTTCATTCTAGACTTTTCCCTTTCTTACTTCTTTTATTTGTCTACCTTTTGTTCATGCTTTACTCTTTTATATTCTTAATTCATTTTTCTTTCATTCTACCTCTTTCCCATGTCTTCCTCCCTTTCTCTTTTTCATTTTATCCTTTCTTTTTCTCTTTTCTTGCTTTTTGTGTCTTTCTTTCTCTTCTTCATTCAATTTTTCCTTCTTTCTTTCTTCTTTCTCTTCTTTCATTTATGTTGTCTTGTTCCTTCTTTCTATCTGTTTTAAAATTTGTTTTCCTGCTATCTTGATGTCAATCTTCTCTTTCTGTTTTTCTTTTGTTTTTTAAGTCTTCTTTCTTTTATTATTTCCTATTATGTTTCTTTCAATCGTTTGAACCCACCATTGCCGGTCCTTATATGTGTTGAAGATCTGCGTTAAAACTAAATATGAGGAACGCACTCTGCATATTTGAACGCCCTATACATGCCGCAAAATTGCAGTTTGCACATGTGCAACAATAAAGATTTTTATGTAAAATTGTCATATTGATTGCTGGTCTCGGGCTGGTCTCGGCCGAAAAATCCGAGACCAGAAGGTTCGAGACCAAGACCAAGACCAAGACCAGAGGGTTCGAGACCGAGACCGAGACCAAGAAAGAACATACTGGTCTCGAGACCAAGACCAGTCTCGAGACCTCCAACACTGGTATGTATGGACTTATGAAGGTCAAACAACTTGTAGACTTCAGGCCATCAACCACATGAGGCCATACAGTAGTATGTTCTGCGTACAAATGTATTCACTAGGACCAGCATGAGAAATTCTTTTCATACACACAGGGGGCTCTGTTAAAACTGAGGATTCATTTTTATGACATACATTTACGTAATTTTCCCTCCGGATTTGTCTTATGATTGTTACTCTTTATATACTGTTCATCCCAGGAATCACAGAATGTCTTCAATCAACATTAGAAAAAAAAAAACCATGCATGTTACATGGATCAATCTTCTGTAATGTAGTGGGGAGAATAGTCCTTTTTATTTCAAATCAAATAAATCTGATTTAAAAAAAAAAATCAACACTGGAACATGATCTACATGTGTATAGTATACTCTAGGTCTATTTATGTACAATACATGTAGATGTATGTTACTTGTTGCCACTGAAAGGAGTTTTCTGGAGATACTCGGTATTTCTGCCATGGCCTTGCACAGGGAAAAAAATGTGAGATCTGATAACTTTTGATGATCTTTCGTGGTGAATTCAGAATATGACCTCAATAAGTTTTTGAAATTCCTGTCAGGAATGTCACAAAACAATTGTTGTTGTTTTTTTTTTGGTGGGGGGGGGAGGGTTGATACAAGTATTCAACTTTTTGTATTGTCTCAGCATCTAGATACAAATACAGGAAAATAGATCTTAACGAATTTCACAGCATGTCACTCATGACAAACTATGGAATGAAATTTGCAGAATGAAACACTTTCAGAGTTTTGACCATTTGGTTTTAAAAATTCACCATGAAATATTTCCTGGAAGTCTCATAATAATGAAAGCAGTCATTGGTATTTTATGTGTAGTCCCCCATTTCATAAGAACCAAAATAGCATCTGAGGTTAATAAATAATTACTTGATGTACACGTATTAATTACTGATGTACACATGTACATTGTAATGAAAACTTGGAACAATGGGATTAAATCATTCTTTCTTTGAAACGATTTATTAGAATGTTATTATGAGATGATTTGTGTTAACTGTTGTGACTGTCTGATAAACGTTAAGTGTTGTGTAACCTCTAACTGTCCGGCTGTCCATACCATATGTTCACTGTACATTACTACACTCTATACAGCGTACATGTCCTGTTATCAGTGCAGTTAAGTCAATTTTAGACAAGTTACACATTTGCTGGTATTGCCTTGCTGCTTCATTTGTCTAACATGCAATACTGGGGTTTAGAAAATAAAATATATGTGAACATTTTTGTGATTTACATGATTAGCCATAATGTCAGTTATATTCAGTGAAGCATTAGATGTATGTATTGCACATACACCATCAGAGTGTATTTTATTAAATAGACATACATGTACAGCCCAGTTTATTTGCATCCTCATTTATTATTATTATTATTATTCTTATTATTCTTATTATTCTTATTATTCTTATTATTCTTATTATTCTTATTATTCTTATTATTATTATTATTATTATTATTATTATTATTATTATTATTATTATTATTATTATTATTATTATATTATTATTATTATATTTTTGGACCTCACCAATCAAAAGAGTATGTATAATACAAAATAAAAGATGTACATTGTACAAACATACATGTAAATGGCAAACAAACACGATAAGAAGTCATGCTACATGTGGGTTAGGGGTGGTAAGAGCAATATCAATCACTGTTGCTCTGGAGCATGCCACCCTTCACATGGAGCATCAATAGTACAATTGCATGAATACAGAATAAAAATACACGCATGTAAAACACACAGTAAAGATAAGGACATGGAAGTACGTGTAATTGTGTTGTGAACTTGGCCATCTAGTGACATCATGAGTGACCCCACCCCAATCCCTAAGAATGAAAGTAATTGATATGAAGTCATGCAATAGCAAATAATTGCAGTGTAATGTCAAGAGAAGCCCTTAATCAATTCTGTGTGCACATTGAAATGAATAAATAATGTTACATTTCACAGAAATGGTGAATAATTGATCTGGCATTACACTGCATATTGCCATGTAGTTTTGATACGATTACTTAACAAACATGGATACAGATACATGTATGTCACAGTTTTTCTTACATAATTATACTGTACATTGTACTGTTAACAGAAATGTCCCAAACTGATAATGTGCTCATCAATCAAACTTTAAGCAGTATATTTGTTGGTACATAATTATACTTCTGTGAATGTGATTTTAAAGTGTCTGTTTTCTGAATTTGTTTTTTTTTCCTTAACAGTGGAAATCTGCTGATAGTGCTAGTGTGATGGACACCAAACTCAAGTGTGTATTTGAATGGCCAGCAAGCCAGGCTGCACCCTCTGCACAAACAGCAACGGTAAATTTGAACCTCATCTCCTGGTTTACACCTTACATGTTTGAAACCTCAGATTTCATCTGCTCTGAATACTTGGGAAATAAAAGTCTGATGCTATACTTGTAACATGAAATCAGCAACGGTGTATCGCATGATTGTCTATAGAAATCTAAATGAAAGTTGTTGGGCATCAAGAAATGTAGGCAAACTGTAGTGGTTATAGTGATTCTTCCTCCATTACATGGCTAGGATTACCGTATGATTTATGGTATTTTCTGATAGATCACAGAATTTCATAAAAATTGAGGTGACTACTTGTTCTGTATATAACTTGAATGATAGTGGCTACCTCATGCAAAAATAATTAATAAAATTATACACTTAAAGGTTAGTGACATGATTGGGAACACTTGAAAATGCCCCAAGAACCAAATCAGTTGAAATATATACCAACTGTACACTATACTAGTATTTTAATTTTATCTGGGCCAGATAAAAATAAGATCCATAGGGAGCCACACAATACCACCAGGGAAATTGACATAAGTTATTTTAGAATGAGTCAACATTTGACTACAAGATTTTCACAGGAGAATCCTTGCATAGTTTACTTGATTCTAGAGTAGTTTCAGCTCAAGTTGAGGACTACCCCCAATCATGTCATTTACCTTTAAAGTAGAAATTTTTCGTTTATCAGTTTCAAATGTTCTGCGGACGTGAGTCACTATTAAGGGCATTGACATAATTGGGAGAAATGAAAAAATGTCTCTAAGACCATACTCGTTGAAAGATATACTAGTGAAAACACCAGCTCGAGTGTATTTCCTGGCTGGAAGGATTTGTCTTGAGTTTGTTTACTCAAGAGAATCCAGTATGAACATACCAGCATGGACATACCAGTACTGAATTTTGTTCATGCCCCTAGAGAAATTAATCCCATAGAAAGCTACACAACAAATTTGTCTGTCACAAGACATACTGATGGTAGTTCTTTTAAAATAAGTCATCATGTGACTACTAAATTTTCAGAGCAGAATCCTTGCATAGTTTACTGGATTCTAGGTGTTAGTTTTACTACAAGTCAAGGACTACCTCCAATCATGTCATTTAACTTAATGGCATACACACCATTGCATGATGTAGCAGCAGGCCTCGTACACAAGAAGCAGGAAAACAAGGGCATACAAATCCTGAACGCTTGCATCTTTAATTATTACCATCTAGTGTTGCACGGCTAAGTTGCCAAAAGTCGGAGTTGTGACTATCGTCGAGGAGTCTTTAGAAATGCAAGAATCGACTCCCTGTAATCACATACATGTATGTATGCCATATAAACCAGTCAAAACATCGAAGACAATGTGTGGGACTATGGCAAAAATTCAATTTTTGAATGATCGTAATCACAGTTTAAAGTTGAATTTACTGAAATCATTGAAGGAGGACACTGAACAGTCATTGTATAGGCTATGGTGTGCTTCCTTTTACCTACTGATCATACCGACAGAATTGAACGCTGAGAGTCGGCAAATAATCGGAGTTGCGACATTTGATTGGCAACTAGTCGACTCCCAAACATCCTGGAGTCGTGCAACACTATTACCATCCATAGTATTTATTGCGAAAGAGAAATACGGCATACTCATAACCATCAACTGATGATGTCTGCCCAGTACCCATCTCTTTATGTTGTCTTAAGCCAATATAGTTATCTTGCGTTTGTTGTCCCTTTCTATCATGCTTAGGCCGAATCGGTCTCATCAGAAGCAAAAACGCCGTTACTTCCTAAAGGAGACACATCAACGGGGAAGAGCGAGGTACGAGATGTAGACACACTACTGGAGGAGAACAACCAGTTGAGGCGGGACATCGGTAGTTTACGTGCAGAGAATACACAACTGAAGGTAAAATGCATAGCCCTTACTAATGCCGGGTTTTCACTACCTCACTTGTTTTTTTTTTTTAACAGATTGTTTAACACTTTGGTTGTTGGGCCAAAATGCAGGAGATTTAGCCAGAAACTTGATCATTTTGTTGTTATGTGCTTTTAAGTAGTTATCCAAAACAGTATGATTTTTCTCTTTAAAAAAAAATCAAATGTAACCAGCATAAGTGTTTTCGTACACATGAAATTGATTACATATCAATATATTTCAAGAAAAAATATTGTGCAGTCAATTCGGCGAGGTTAAAAAATAGAATTAAGCGGTATGAAAAGTTTGGTCTTATGTGACTAAAATCAGGCTACTAATGTAACTGGTGTAGTATTGTGAGAGATATGAAACGAATACAATGTACTATGTACTTTATCTTTTTCCCCCCAAAAGAGTAAAACTAATTCTGAGACATACTCTTTTTATAGCTTTCCTGTCTGTCACGATTGATTACAAAAATACTTTTCGTGCTTTTTTGTCATTACACAGGATGTGTAATAGTACATGACATAATATCAAGAGGTTTCACTTTTAATATCGATTACATAAACATGCATATTTTTTTTCCCATTTACCATTTACATTGAGGTTGATATCTGTTCCTGTTTTTTATGGAACGGAGCTCCCAGTAGTTCTGAACAAGATTTGAAATTGGTCACACATTTTGCCAGCAACATCTATGCCAATATTTAATTAATCGATCTTCTACATGAACTACCCATAAGAAGGGCTTCTTATGGCCACCGTACACTACACGATTTTCGGTCGCACGACTGACCAACTTTGGATCTGAAATAAATCAGCGTGTACGAAATACAAGCGCTTTTTAAATTTCGGATCCAAAGTCGGTCAGTTGTGCGACCGAAAATCGTGTCGTGTGCGGTGGCCTTTAGAAAATTATCCAACCCAAGAAAACAAAACAAATGTATAGGTATCACATGGCACATTTATATAGCAGGCAGTACAAAGGGTGATTTTGTATGTATATTTTGTATATTTTGAAGCTACCAATGATAGTTAAAGCCCAAATATAGTTTTGGTCGATCAGACAACTTTTTCGAAAATCTTTGACAAAGTATTCTATTGTCACCCCAGACATCAGAAAACAACCTCAAACCTACTGGAAATTGTTGATATTGACAAATTATGATGTCTTGATTATAGGAGAGCATGTAGTGGTATGTATATTACCTATGGGAAATATCGCCCCTGCATTGTACATTTTGCGTAATTTCTCAAAAGTGTGACAGTTTCAAGTGAGCAATTTTCAGGGCATTGATAGATCATATAGGTGTATCAAAAAAACATAATTGCAAAGAATTTCATTTTTTACCATTTACCAAAACTGTTCTTGGGCTTTAAGAGATGATAAAATATGTCTTGCCCAAATTTGATATTTTGGTACATTTTTACTAAATCATATAAAAGTTTCAAATGTATATAGATCTGTAAAATGGGTTTATGACAAATTTTGTATATTGTAATGAGAGAAAATGATGCAAATTTTGTGGTAATGTTTTGGCCCATAAGTCATTTTAAGGTAATCAAATTTTGTAATCATGTTAAAATGGCATAATTTATCACCATGGCGACCTATTTCCTCCTTATCTCTGTTTACAGACTGATGGATTAAGGCAGCGTCGACCGGAGAGCGGACGGCAGATGAACACGGTTACTCCCTCCATCACAGAGACGAAACCCATGCTGCCTTCGACTGTCATCCTTGTCATAATATTCATAATTGGGTTCATCACAGGAAAGTATTTGTTCTGAAAATAACGATGAAGAAGGTATTGTAAAGAATCCATTGTAAAAAAATACAGAAGAAGAAAGGACGAAGATAAAAGAACGAAAGTGATGTGTTAAAAGTGTAAAAAAAATATTGCGTAAACTCACTTTTGTTAATATGATTAATAAGAGTGTTAAAACCCTTTCAAAAATATGTATATCAGTGTAGATCAGTGTTAGACACAATTAATGAAATGTGCAAAATATTAACATTTATATTGCTGATTTATTAACTCCCTTTTCTTTTTTGCAAAGATGCTGTACTACGTTTAATTTTTTTGTTCCCTTCATTCCATACCCATTTTGTCTCCAAACAAAAGTCAAATCAAATTGGAATGGCGATAGACAGAGCGATGTACACTACAGTCAGAAAAATATGTTAGATTCATTGTATTTGCAACAGAAATGGCGAACTCTATGCATTGAGTGCCACCCAAGAATGATGGTTTTTGGTTCATGATGTTTGTGCCGCTGATAGAATCAAATCAGTATTATTATGATTGTGACAAATATTTGTTCAACTCCTGGTATTTTCCTTACCTGTGGTATGTATATCCTTCCAATCTTTATACAGTTAGTATTGTACAGTAATAAATTATATTAAACCCCAACATAAGCAAAAAATTACATGAAGGTGAATTATGTTGTGAATTATGATATCTGCAAATATATTATTATATCATATTATCCAGTTACTTTTGTTTTCTCTCATAACACTTGGAGACAGTGTTACACATGCCATCATTGGTCAAAGTTCTTGTGTTGATTATTTACATTTTAGATATTGTCAGTTGACCCATTTTATCTATAAATTGAATATTTTATTATGCCATGATGTCAATTACTGCATACAAAATTGGCAGTTGATAAGTAAATCATCTCGGTGGTTTTTTTTTGACGGGGGGCGGGTGGGGAGTGCAGGAAGTGGACATGTTCACTGTAAACCGGCAGAAGGTTGTATAACTGAAATCCCAATTAGTAATTCGGTTCAAAAATCATCATGAATGGCATTTCAATCTTGGGTTAAAACTGCCAATGTTAATGCGATGCTTTCATGCATTAGCTCACAGTCCCAAAACAAATTAAATGTGTACGTCATTAGATGATGTAGAACATCAAGATTTTTAGATTTTTATACATAAAGTGCGGCTGTCCATCCATATCTTTGGAACTATGAGTACATTATGATTGTGACTGAAATTTACTATCCAAATCTCTGGAAACTGTAGAATACTTCATGTGTACTTAATATTGATACAATTTAATACGCCTTTATTGGAGAAATATTGTGATTTACGGAGTGATTTGGAGATTCTGATTTCTGATGATATTGATGATATTCCACCATATTGGTTGTTGATTTTATTATAATTATTGTTGTTAAATTATTATCTTGGTTTGTTTCCGTAGATCTTGCATCAGCTTTATTTAGTTGTGTGTAGATGTGTCTTGAGCTGCAAGAGATTGTAACATTACATTGTAAATACTGATGTTTCATGCTGATATCAGGATGAAATACTTTGCTACTCAAAACTTCCAATTGTTGATTGCACAGTGAAGTTAAATTATGTACTGATGCTGCTCGTACATGAATTGTTTTCTGGTATTGTATTTGTGTCCTCCCTTTTTCGTGAAGAATTTTTGGTAAGAGTACATGTGAATAATTTAGGGAGATGGAATTAGCCATTTTCTTCACATTTATTTACATGTATATGAAAGTAATTTATTGCAAGAGTAATAGCTACCGATAAGTTACATTATCATAACAAGTAAATGTAATAACATGTTTATCTTTGTTATAATGAATGGCTTGAAAATGCAATCAGATGTAGCTTTTGGTGAGATGATTCACTAACACAATATGCATCTGTGAAAAATAAGGCGTGATTTTGTTGTCATTTAACTAAGGATTATTTTCCAAGAAATAAGAAATCTAATGAATAAAAGTTGGCATGGAAATTTATGTTCATTACAGAATTTATTGGTGATATGTTTGTGAAATCAATAAGAAGCTGATTATGTTGATTTACAGACATACGTTCTATATATTAGTATGGCATTATCATGGAGCAACGTCGCTGTCACGTTCTTTTGATATACAGAAAATAGTACAGACTTGATACTAGGTACAAGTATACACATATACAGTATGAAATTATATGGTACTCTGCAATGGGTTGAATTGGTTGAGCATTAACAGTAAAAGAAACGATCAGCAATGCAATATTTGTAGCGAATGGAATGTATATAATACTTGAAAGAATAACTATATATACATATGTGAAAAGAAATATGGAGCGTACAGTATTCCCCTTCATTTATTGGCATTTTACTTGAACATACCTTTGTTTCTGCATCATAACAAGCACGATAAACTGAATGTGGCACAAGCGGTGGTGGCTGTGCATCATTCATGGTTTTTGAATGGTAAGAGGAGGAGGGAAATAGGGAGGGGGTGGGTGAATGGGGAAGGGGAGGAAGGAAGGATTATACACAGGAATTTCGGCTGCAGAAATCGTACAGAAGAACTGTGAAAGTCCCATTTCATTTGTTGCGGGTGGGGGGGGGGTGTGGGGGGTTGTAGCTGACAATGAAGTTTACAAAGTCCAGTTTATCTGTTACAATAAAAGTTGGAATTCTCGTCTATACTATCAGATTTATTTCTTTACCAGCTGTCAATATACTGTATAGTTTGAGAGTATGTGAGGCAGATTTACTAGCCCATTGTGAAAATTAGGAACACAGTTATATTATTTATAATTTAGTTAATATGCACTATGAGCTATTTAGTACTAGTATAATTTAAATTTGTTCATTTATTTTACTTTCATATAGAAGTGTACACGCTGAATGTTTATTTAGCTATCCATGTTATTTGTCTAATTTTTTTCAAGTAGTTTATCTAAGTTCCCACCACCGGATTATTCATTGTTCAATATTCTTCAATATGTTGACATATGCACACCTGTAAGAATTCACATATTTACATGTTTATAATTTCAGTTAGCTTTTTACAAGAAGACAGATGTAGCATATCCAAGTTATAAACATATGCTGCTGTTGAAAGCGATCATTGTAATTTGATGGAGAGCCAAAATTGTGCCGTGAAAGCTGTGTGTATGAGCCAGTTTCAAGTATTGATTTCAGATAATTTGACTTTCAAAGCTACTATGTTGTTTTAACAACTGAACATTAGTTATGAAAACACTGTTGAATGTTATCAACCATGATTTCTATGTCTTCTTCGTATAGTGTGAAAATACCCTTTTACATCAATAACCATCGCTTGTTCAGCACAGTTACGTATTCTGCAAAGGTCACCAGCGAAATTTGCCTGTCGCAATATAACACTCTTAAAAGCAACATTGCACAGGAAAAGAATATAGAACTGAAGATTAAATACCCTTCTAATGAGCATTCATTGCCCTGTAAACTTTTTGTGTGCATTTACATGTGCATGTTTGAATGGCTGTGCTTTAATTCACTTATAAGGGAAAAAAAGAAAGTGAATGAGAAAAGGGACTTGTATAGCCCTTAAACTTAGACATCTTATAGCTTGTTCAAGCATTCAACCTAAGCCAAGATATCCAACAAAAAGATTGAGCATTTTCAAGAGAGAGATTACCAGAACACATTTCTGTATATGTCAAATTCTAATGTGTGAATACTTTTCCAACGATTTCAAAAAGGAAAGGTAGTTTTCAGCAGAGCTTATATTATGCACCGTTATTTGAAGAAGAAAGTTGTTCTTTGTTGATGTGTTTAATGCAACAGATGCCGATGTAGCACACCATTTTTTTTTGGGGGGGGAGGGGAGGGTAACATCATCATATGTCATGGATGATGTGAATTGGTTGATAATGCTGGTGTTTAACTTCACACAACCTGTGTGTGCTAATACTAATGAAAGTCACACAGTGTCTGGTAATAATTAACCTGCACTCAAGGAATTGTTATTGAACAGATATTGAAATGTTATCTGATAAACCCTGAGCATCACATCAGTTATTTATGTCTATCACATATAGCATTTTTATTTTCAACATTTTTCCCACCAAGAAAATATTAGTGTTACTTTCCTGTTGCAAGAATGTCATTTGCGATTTCATATGTTTCCAGAGTTTCAGTGTGTAATTGATTTATTTAAATTGATTATTCTTCCAAAATTGTAGTATAAGATATATAAACGTGAGTTTTTAATGGGCGATCAAGACTGCAAGCTAACGCGCCACAAATGGCTTAAATTCCGCGAGTCATTCACGTACCGTTGGTTCTTTTCCAATTCGCGCTAGACGTCTGTACATCGTAGGTTGCCCCCGTATTGTGGAGGTCGTGTTTTTAACAAAGTGTTGGGATGTACATATAATTTCTGAAAGCATACATTAGGTATATAATGAAAAAAACACAATATACCAGATATCATGTATAGCATGTGTAAAAATATAATTGTCGGTATATTATTTCCTCGTTAGCTGCAAGAATGTTGTGATGATCGATTATGATATATCCTAGCATTTGATCTGAGGATCTGCTAATTAGAAAAAAATCAATTCCAGTCTTCGAGTACGCATAAATAGTTTATGCATATCATATGTGGCGTCACTTTGCAGTTATACTGGTGAAGTCATTCTATGTCTGATTGATAAGTTTGTAGTAACCACATTTATCTGATCGTTGGGATTTTAACAAGCAAATTCTTATATTATTGACATACCATAAAATAAATTTTGTGGAAAAGGGAGAGGGGTTTCTATTGGCTACTAATTATGTTGTAAAAGTTTACTAGTCTACTGATTGAAAGGGGGTATTTTTACGTTTGCCTGTAATTGTACGTGTTAATTCTAATTATGTATAAGGTTCATTCTGTGTTTTGTCCTGTGTATTTTCCAGAGCATACGTGTATGCCAAATGATTTAAACAAGTTTAAACGGGAATACAACAAGATAATTACAAAGGGCTTTATGAGATATGTTAAAGCAATACAATGGATGTACAACTTTTTTAATTGAGAAAAAATTTTACTTTGTGGAGCAGGGCATCATAAATAATTGACCTATGATATAGTTTTGTTTCCGAGCTGAGAGTAGATTGTGTAGTCCATAGTTTTACTATTTTTTTTATTTCAGCGGGGTATGTAGACAATAAAAGTTCAATCTGTATAATTATTCTGTCAGATATTTAGTTTGGTTAGATTTTTAATTCTGGCTGTTTTTGTCTTGTGTAAAACCAATGAAGCGTTGAATGCGGTGTGTGCCCCGTGTGTGCTTTGTGTGTGTGTTTGGGGTGTGGCTTGTGTGTGTGTGTGTGTGTGTGTCGTGTGTGGCTATGTGTGGTGTGGCTGATGTGTGTGATGTGTGTGTGCATGTGTGATGTGTGTGTGTGTGTGTGTATGTGTGTAGGTGCATGTACGTGCATGAGCGTCGTGTGTGTGTGTGTGGTGTATGTGCATGGCGTGTGTGTGTGTGAGTTGTGTATGATGTGTGAGCGTGTGATGTGTGCGTGTGCGTGGGGTGTGCGTGTCGTGTGCGTGTGTGTGTGTGTGTGTGTGTAGTGAGTGTGTTGTGTGGATGTGTGTGTGCCTGCTGTGATGTGTGTGCCGTGTGATTGTGTGTGTGTGTGATGTCGTGTGTGTGTAGTGAAATGAGTGTGTCGGTGTCTAACAGAGTTTCACAACGAGTAGATTTTGTTTGGCAATTTTGACTATTGATGTCCCAATGACAATTTAGCCGCAACGTCAAAAGTGCTGTAACATAAATTTGACGGCCTGTACTATGATGGCAGCAGATACTGCATATTTTGGTCGAATCGTTCAAATTGTGAATCAAAGCACCAAATTTTGACAATGGATATTCCTTGGAGGGGTGTCGCGTATCAGAAAATAACACGGCCCGTGAAATTCCAAATGGTGGGTATGGGGGCCATTTTTCAAAATGGCGCCTATGGCAAGCGCTATTAATTGAGTCGTTTTGAGATGAATTTTGATAGAACCTCCTGTAACGCATGAGTTTGGTATCATTTTAAAGAACATTGAATTTTTCTACAAGATGATACCACACTTGATTGGATTGTGCTAAAAATTTGACAGCACTTTAAGGTCAAAAATATGAGTTTTTAAGCGCTTTTTAAAAAATTGAATATTTTAAATGGATATATCATTTACATCTATTTCAAAACATTTTGTCAGGAAGCATCAAAACTTTGCAAAACAAATACTGCCGCCAATATATAGTCGAATAATGTATTGGCGTTAAATGGCACATTCGCTGCATTTTTATAAATTGGATGTGATATTGCTTGCTTCAAATGTTAACAGCCAATTAGTATGCAGCTAAAACAGCATGATTTGTAGCCTACAACAAACGCTTCGGAGTGCTCC